>OY743225.1:64356819-64464931 GCA_963555765.1 Orthonevra nobilis
TTCAAAACCTGCTCGGTTGTAGGTTGACGCTTTTTATAGTTCATGGCGCAAATTACTTGAGGCAATTGAATTTAGAGCAAAAGCATCGAGAGAAACCTAAATGACAAACTTAAAACACATGGACAAAACTGCATTACTCGTATACTATATTGCAAGGAATACCATAACATCCGATTTAGTTAGTTTTCCACCGTTGTGGTTTCTTATCATGAACCCAATCCTAGAGGTCTTTCCAGAAAATGACACAGAGATAAAAAAATCTCTCGGAATCGGCGTGGAAAATCCTATCAAAATCTGCAAAGAAAACTGGACTGAATGTGATCCTCTTTAAGCCATATATTTATTTACCAGACTGAAAAAGATCCTTTGCTGAGCAGTTACCAGTTTCAGAAGGAAGAGGTAGTGGAAATCTCTGGATTGAAACTATGTACTTTTGAACCCTTTCAAAAAGGACATAAAGTTATTCCTTAATATTCCGAGCAGTGGTTAATATCTTCCATAAAAAAGCAATCAAACAAATTTGATTGATTTAAAATAATTCCAAAAATACATGAAGTTGAGATAAGCAGTTGGTCCTCAAACTTTTAAAATATGAATCCCTATAAACAGAGTTCTCACAAAATGTTATACTTTTGAAACTAGGCTATATAATATTTGATAATTCTGGCTGTCTGATTTATAACACTTTATTGAAGAAGTTGAAAAACAACTGCCAAAAGCAAATACAGATTCAACTTCCAATGTGAAAGTTGTTGTAATTTGTAGGTTTATGTATAATAATAAACCTTACTGCAAACAACTTTTCAATATTTTACTTAATATTTTCGCAACTCTAAATTTGAAACATCTTATCTTCACCTTGAAGTGGATACTGTTAGATACTGTTACAATGTGCCTAAAAAAGAATGCCAAAGATTTTGGGTCGTTGGCCCTTTACTTTGTTTTAAACAGCAGGAAATTCTATCATTGAGTCGTGTAATGCAAGCCATGGACAGCCAGCCAGTTTTAACATGAAGAGAAACAATGCTGCGGACATGGAAGAACCAAGAATATCATCTACCTGACCTAGACGAAGTACAGATAGCAAGTTGAACTTCTAAAAGCGGCGGCGATGACTTAGTTGGGAGTATGCACCAGCTCATCTGCAAAACATGGTCAGAAGAAAGCATGCGAGATGAATGGAATCTCAGTATTGGTTGCCCAATCCTGAAGGAAGAAAGCCAATAACAGAGGTATCAATCTCCTCAAAATTGCCTTAAACATCTTTTCCGCCGTATGATGTGAACGTCTGAAGCAGTTCGTCAACATCCTGATAGGTCCGCATTAATATGGTTTTCCATAAACCAAATATTAACATAACGGTAGATCTTGGAAAAAACCCACGAGCGCCAAGTCAGTACGCACCAACTTTTCATCAATTTCAAGGTTGGCTTTGGTGTCTGTTTCGTGCACAGTGACGAGATTTATGAAGTCATGTCTAAGTGTGGCATCCCTGCCAAGCTCGTACTTTTGTGCAGGATGGCGATGGAGAAATCAAGCTGCTCTATTGAGGTCGGCAAAGACGTCATCGACCCACTTGATGTCAAACAACATTTTGGGCAAGATGATGCACTGTCATGCGATTTCTTCAACATCATACTTGGGACAATAGTGCAAAAGAACCTTGTCAATAAAAGAGGGCAAAAAGAAGCAATCTGCCATCAAGAAAAACCAAATCCGAAGTTATTTCTGCAGTCGAACTAAAAATCTAATTTTCTTTTAGTATCATAGAAAGGTAACTTTTCAATCTTGTGCACAACATTAGATAAATGTTACTAAATCAAAAACGATTATTTCCAAATTGTTGTCCTGATCACTTAAAAGAATACTTTCGTAAGTAAGTAATTACCGAAATGTAGAATTAAAATTTATGTTGAATACTCAACTTTACCTTCATAGCAGCTAACCATTCCCCAATCTATCCCCATTTCAAGAAATAATTGTGATTTTAATTTCATAGAATTTTTACCGAACTAGATAAATTTCCTAATGATTCAACTCAATTATGATAATCTCAATCTCATACCTAATATTTCATCATGAATTTGTTTTAATTTAGTTTTAATCTTTATATTTATATATTTAATTTATTAGTCTGATATTTTTCAATTCAATTTGACCAATGTGTTCTTTACATCGCTAATCTTTCACAGATTTATAAGTATTTCTAACTGTGTTAGCATGTACATAATAAGTATACCCTTTAATCTATACTTTAGACGCAAATCGTATTTTATATTTCTTTTTTTATCTTGAGATGGGAAGTTGATGGTATGGGCAGGCCTACTCGCACCCAAACCAATTTTTTTTTTTTATTTTTAATATCCTGTTCATTTCTTTCAATGAAAAGTAATTGCATGCAAATCAAAACAGACTGGCCAAAACACTATTATTTACTAGAAAGATCACTATTCTATGCTGCACCATTTGTGTTCCAGAAACACAAATAGCAACCTGTCAACAGAGTCTACGGATACTATCTTGGCCTTCGAAATATTTGTTAGCTATTGAAGCTTCTCGAACACATATGAAGATAAGACTTCAATTCAAAGCATTTTTATTTAATTAATTAATTTTCATAACATGCTGGACAAAGACGATGAAATGTAGCTTAACTAACTTAACTATGTATGAATAAACTAACTTACTGACTCTCTTCGGGCGCTCTTAGCTAAACCTAACAAATAAAAAATATGGCTTTTGACTTAATACTAATTTTAAATTTAAATTTCAACAACTAAATAATCAGAAAGCTAAGAAGAAATATTAAACAAAATATTACAAAAACTTGATGAATGGACTTTTTTTAATGTTTTTTAAAACTAGACCTAAATACTAAGCAACAAACTAATCTTAAACATAAAATCTTAACCTTACTTAAAACAACACTAAAACTACTTACACTACCTTAAACATATGTAAGCCAGCCAAGGCTAACAGGACATTCTTTCCAATTTTCCTTAAGGGCACTCAAGTTGAATACTATAAAAATGAAAAAGTTTTACTCGCCGTTCAGCCACCAATAGTGTCGGTATTGTCTTTCGACATCCGCTCTGTCACAGTCTGATACTAAACCGGAGGGTCTCCGGTGAGCTTCTTGCAAAGTCTTGGTATTAGTTAACTTGCCCGTCCACAGCTATTCGAAGTTTAAAGGTACCGCTAATGTATCCTGGCTTAGACAATTTCTATCGAGATAAAGAAACGCTTCAGAGGGAATGAGGCCGTTAAGGTAGTGCAGTCTCATGGTTCATATCATTGGAGTAAAAAGGCCCGGAGATTAAGTTGTTCATCGAAATCATTGTAAGTTTGTCGTGTAAGTTTTATCAGAAAGTTGTCCACTCTGATCAAGTTAGCCCCGTTGTACTGGACCTCATTACTATAGAATCTTTTGTATTCAGTATCTGGAGTTCTATGTAAATGGAGACAAGCCCTAAGACATCGTCTCTTAAAAAGCTGAATCTTTTCCCTTAAGCTTGTTCCTACGTTGAACCAAATGGGACATCCATAGGCAAGGATAGGCCGAATGAGGACCGTGTAGCACATCACTTTTACCTTTGCATCGAGTTGACGTTTTTTAAAATATAGATACTGATATAGCCAGATCCCCAGGTATCTAACAACACTTCGACTCGACAATGATTGCCCATTTTGTCCAACGACAGAGAACATTCACCACTTCTATCTAGTATTTCTAGAGGCCCTAGACAACGGAGTCCTGAACAGGATCTCGCACTTTTAAAAATTGATCTTCAACTACCAATGGACGCAATATCCCTTAATCTTTTCAAAGTCACGTTGCAAAAGGCTTTCGATGACCTCGATCTTCGCACTTCACCTGTACGCGATCGACTCATCTGCGTACGCAATGAAGTGGTGGAGAGATCGTACAAGATCTTTCGTAAAGATCGTAAATAAAATCGGCGAAACAACTCCACCCTGTTGTTGACCGTTGTTAATTTTAGATTTTCCAGCAGAAGTTACATTGCCATTCTCCACAGTAAACTTTCCACCATTGAGCATATTAAAGATTATGTACAGCAGTGATTTGCTTTTGCTCAGCTGGTCCAACTTGAAAAATAGTCAATCAAGGATGTACCCATGTACTGATTCTTACCTTTGTTCTATTGGATATCCAATATCAGTTAAGACGCGGCATGTATGCAATCATGCCCCACTCTGAAACTCAACCCAATAAGGATTAGACTTATCAGCATCTAAGTGTTCCCTGAAATGCTACACAGAGGCAATGCATTCATGCCCAAAGCAGCAGAGTTAAGCCAAGAAAAGATGTTAGAGCTCCCAAATTAGTAAAAATAAGCAACTGTTAGTATAAGTGTGCGGGCTCAGACATCTGAGGCTACAGAATTTCAGAAATTGTCTCCAACACTAGATCTGTTTTCCCTGATTTTATTTTACTTGTCTGCTGACTTTTTAAAATGGTATCAGTTTAGTTTTTGCAATGGCTCTTGCACCGACTGTGCACCTACATCCCTTATGGAAATGGCTTTGATTAGTGCTGTCTTTTGCTTCTTCTTACCAAAGTAAAAACCTCCAGGTTCGTGACAACAAGAAGGACCGAACCTCCGTTCAAAGGATCGAGCGATCGCTGATGCAAGAGCACTTGGTCTTGACAGCAGGAAGCAGCGTGCCCGCGATCTACGAGAGTGGAAGACTGCCGTATTTCAGGCAGAAAATCTTCATGGGGACCCGTTTAGATGAATGAAGGCGGAGTTGGTCAGTTGATAGTATGACACAATTGACGACGGATCTCCTGACAGAGGTGGTTTTAACTTTTAATTCCGGCTGCTCTTGGGACATTGAAGCACTTTTTTATCTTTACTTTTTGCTTGTGGACAAATTTTGCATGACGAAGAACAATATTGCAGCAATTTCTATCTTGTACTCTCTGCGGGTATCATCTGACGGGTTGTCTTAACTTTACTCACCCAGACTGATTGGCATATCAGTGGCCTCATCATCATCGTTATCGCACTCTTCAGGAAGTTCTGTTCAATACAATCATACATAATGCCGACATGTTTGTTTTTAACTCATTCGCAACGGTCGACTAACCCAGATGGATTAAACCTCAAAGGCGCAATCAAATAAGAACATGGCATGACGAAAGTTTATTAAAAGGAACAGACCGCAGGCCTTGTAACTCTTCCAGTTATATTTTTATAATAATTGCAGTTGTTTTGTGAAATGTGAACAAATTTATATTCAGATATCGATTGTAAGCAGAAAGGCGCCGCCACGAAGAAGCTCCACCGACCACCGCATGCCGAGTTTCTTAATAGGACTGCAATGGGACTTACGCCCCAGCCTATCACATACAGGCACAAAAAATCCCACCAACTATCTACGACGCTATGCCAGATGCTTGAGTCATAATAAGTGTGTGATGACTTTGCACGATATCTGGAAATCAGACTGAATCTAGGTGGTCTACAGAAATAGTTTACTTGTCGTCGATGGTGCCGCCGCTCCGAATCGGGTGTTGGTAAAAGGGTTCGACTGCTGTCCTTGGAGAGTTAATTTTTCTTTTGCTTTATTACACTAAATTACTCGTGCCGTTTGATAATAATGCGAAAGTGCCTGAGGCTCGCGTGTCTGACATGCAAGTCCTTAAATTACCCTTAAAACGCGAGATTTTACGCCTCACACTCGTAGCCCGTCCGTCGGCTGTCGATTTCAACTTGCTGTATACTTATTTTAAGATACCAGCAGAGAAAAAGAAAAATCAAAATGAAAATCGAACACATAAAGGCAGACAGGTACAAGTTAAAGTCATGGTCGTGGTAGCACCTAATTCTTTTTCTTTTCTTTTTTTTCAAACGCTTCCTTTCGATGAGCCTCTTTATAAGCCTGCCTCGTGTGTTTGTGTTCTAATTTTATTAATGTGCTTTGGGAGAGTGTGCGACGCTAACTTATTTGCTGCCACTTTTTCTATTTGTTTTGTTGTAATTGGCTAACAATAAGAAAACAGTGGGGTTGAAAAAGTAAGGACTTCGGTGGCGTATACTTGATTTTTTTTTTTTAGTTTAGTATTTGTTTTTTTTTATGGCTAAATAAATTTTATTGAAATTCTTAGACTGATTCTTTTGTTCTTTTTCAATTTTTGCAATTAGTTTTAGCCATTTTTGCTTAATTTTTGAATCCCAGGCGTATATTATTTTGACACTGACAGCTCTTAAAATCTCAAAACATTTAAAAAAACACTGTTTAATTTTCTTGACACGAAAAAATCGAGCTTTACAAGCTTGGGCAGCGTCCAAAAATGTTGCAGCATTCCATTCAAAAAGAATACCGTTCTGCCAAAACAGTTCTATTTTCGAAAATAAACTTGAATCTATTCCGAACACCTGCTGGAGTTGGTACATTAAACTAAAGTCAAACATACGACTTGTTTGCCGAACATTTTTCCATTTCAACGCCACAACGAATATTACAGATGTTGCCAAAAGTGTCCGTCTTAACCGTAGAGCTTCAGTCGACTTAGGAATTGGATCATGCTCGTGGCTAATCCATTTTGAACATACGACTGTTTGATGTGGTTTTAGTTGAGGACAAAACATAAGTCCATTTTTCTTTCAAGATGACAACTAAAGAAACGTAACAGACAATTAAGTCCGCTACCGAGGTTAGATATGCAAAATTTATTACCATATGTTGGTGGATTTGAATTTGGATGAGCTTTGACTTCAACAAGATAGGGTTTCGTTCTGCATAAGTCATCCAACAGGCGATTTATTACACACTAATTTAAGTTATCGTGTTATCAGTAATTTTGTTGATGTTGATAGACTTATTTTTACGAAGTGTTATTATAGATCAAAGTTGTTTACATAATGAAGAGAGGATTCATGCAAATGAATTCAGAAATTGGATGTAGGCGATGGACCATGACAAAGCTGGTCGCGGCAGTCATTTGAATGAAATAATTTTACGAATATTCTTGCCCAAAAAAAGTTTCTTCTGACATCAAGCCTGTCACACTCTTCGTACTGCTAACAAAAAAAGTTTGAATCAATTGTTCACAGCCGCTTCAGATGCTTTCACTCCTTCAATCGTGAAATTGGTGCGGACATATTTAAGGGTCTTCGTTGCTCAAAGTATCGGACGGCAATTGCTAACTTTTCGACAGTGAAAAAATTACTCTTCTTGAATTTTTCAAAGCATTCGATTCTGTCAGTAATAATATTTTGAGTAAAAAGCTGTGCACGTTTTGTTTAAATTTTTCTCTTTCATCTCTTAAACAGCTTTTATCATTTTTATCACAACGTGTTTAACCTTAGAAGCATTAAGAAGTTTGCTGCTGAAAAGCCCCATAAACATTACAATAGTGGATGGGCGGAATCGGACACCAGAAGACCATCAAAAACGATATGGATCTAGCGTAAACTAAAACTATCCTAGAACCAGATAGGAAGCAGATAAGCAAACTTGAAGGCTTAATAACTGGTCATGGCCTAATTTGGCAATCAAGCCGGAAGACTTTGAGCGCCCTACAGAGATGAGGAAAGTGTTATACACAACCTCAGTACCTGCCCGACCCTTGCAAGAAGAAAACTTATGGTTACTATATCTTCAACAGCCTTGAAGATCTAGCGAACATAAATACCGACATCCTCAAACTTCTCTTAACAGCCAAATGGTTATAGAATTTATATAACTAAAACACACGAGGGAGGTTAGTAGGTCAACGAAATGGCAGGGAGGGCCGATAATGTGAGAGCACAATGGATCTTAAGAGGTCCTAACGTTATCAAGCTGTATCTATCATTTTAGATTATGGTCTTTCCTTCCAATTTTAAAGATGTACCACTGATATCAGTCCTTGGCTCAATTCTCTCCAGTTCGTGCTTCAAACACAATCACTTGTTGTAAAACCTTCATCGCTATGAGCGTGAAGTCGTGAAGTCGGTTACGCTTAAAAGCGCTTTTGTCATATTTAAAAGCATATACGAAAATAAATTTTGTAGCAACAAATAGACGCACCAACGATTATGTGTTTAAAAAAATCTCCCTTTTCGATCAGTCCTTTGAAGGTTAATATCCTGTTATCAATCAGAATCTAGGCAACGCATATGATTGAACTAATCCGCAAAGTTTTATGAATCAAAGCAGGCATGATGTCAACCTGCTAAGATTCTGTTTTGCAAATTATAAATTAAATATTATGCATCTAAGTTTATGATCGCGAGTGTCAAACGAATCGTATATATCATTCATACTAAAATTGCATTCGAGGAAGAACCTTAATCTTTAGATGTGATGCCGAAGTTTCTTTTCCAGCATTTAACAAAATTTACCTTGTTTCAAAAACAGTTTCAGTGTTGCGATTGTAAATAAATTTGAATACCTAGGCACCTTGAAATAAACTTGTTTTAACTGGTGCTGCCTGCAGCTTTGTATACCAAGTTGGTTGAGGTCCCCTTCCTCTTGTGTGAGTCATGTGCATCGCGGTCATCCTCTACAGACTTTCCGGGTCAGAGCGTTGTTTTCCATTCACTCTACGTGACCGAGCCTCTCATCCGTTGGAATTTTATCCTTTTGGCTAAGTCGATGTCACTGTACGATTCACACAGACAGATCACAAGTAGAATTTTTTCTCTCGAAAAATGATCTGCTTCAGCACCATATAGCGGGACCGTGATGATACCGGTCTTATAGTGCTATACTTTACTTCTTCGCGAGAAGAATTTACAATTGCTTTCTTAGCCTAAAGAACCAGCGATTAGCGAGAGGTATTCTTCGTTTGATCTCAGCTCTAGTGATAGTATCTATGCTTACAGCGGAGTCTTGGTAAACAAAGCCCGTAACTACGTCAAAGTTATACTGTTTTTGGTTACGTTCTGATTCAGATGTCGGATTTGGGTGTCCTTTCTTGATGGCAACATTTACTTTGTTTTTCCCTCGTTAATCGCTAAACACATCCTTGCTGCTGTTGATATCAAGCTGCGTTCTTCCGATTGTACCAATATTTTCGGCGTATTCGAATTATTGATCAGACCTCTAGTTTTGACGCGAGACTTTTCGACTATTGTTCCAAGTATGATTTTGAAGAAAACATAAGGCATTGAATCACCTTGCCTAAATCGTTGTTTGACATCCAGTGGGTCGGTGACGTCTTTGCCGACCGAATTAGAGCTCCTGTGTTTTTTTTTGTCCAAAATTTATGGATATGTTAATATTCGGTCTATTTAGTACTTTTTTATGGACTAACTCAGTTAGTGGGGATTCATATTTTGAAAGTTCGAAGGTCAAAGCTCGGTCGTCAATCACAACTGAAATTGGATTGTTTTTGGAAATAAAATTTATCTGGTTCGGTTGAACTCAATAATTTATTCGCAAATGTTTCCTTCCTCAGAATAGTTTTTTTTTAAAACTAGTTCTGAGCTATCACCGAAACATTTCTTACAAATTATTACTTTTACAAGCGCTATTTTAGTAAAAAAAAAACTTTTGAAATGAACCGGAAAACTTGTGACCAGAATTAGCTTCTTGTTTTTGTAAAATTTAAAAAGTTTTGTCAAAGATCGCCTTACCTACTCCTTGCCTATTGCTGTTTTCATATTTCCATATAAATTTCATAAAATTTGTTAGATTGCTTGGAAAAGTAAAGCGTTATTATCTTTATGTTTTAGTTTCAGCCGACAGATTTCTACCACCTCATCCTTCCGAGCTGGGAAATGTTCAGCATAGGATCTTTTTCATTCCGGCAAATATTTGACTTCAAGAGGATCACATTCCGTCCAGTTTTCTTATGAGATTTAGATAGTTGTTTCCAGGCCGATTTCGAGAGAATGACTAACTAAGTTAAGTTTAGTTAGTTTGATGAATTAAAATTGAACAAACAAAAATGTATATGAATTTGTCCGGAAACTTATGAACGGCAGTGTATTATATCTGATAAGATAGCTGTAAACTATTAATTTAATTGATTTTGAACTTTTTATATTGGAAAACTAAATTAATTTTCATTCAAGAATTGAAATAGTCCCTTTTTTGACAGTTTTTTCGTCAAAAAATTTAAACCAAAGGTGATCTTGATGCTCGAGTTAGGCTGTACCAAAGAATCGGTACAAACGTTCATACGTACACACATACACAGACATCTTTCTCAAAATAATGGAATCCGACTACTGGTACCTTGAAACGTGCAGATATGTAAGAATTTTGAATTCCGAAAATCGGACCGATTCCAAGAGCTTCCTGATGGGAAGTCAATAAAGAAACACAATCACATACTTGCAGTCCCTGATTTTTATTTATTGCTGTCCAAAATTGAACTGAAATGACATGCAATCATTTTCGAGAAAGAAAAGAGTGCTGATTATTGTTTGGACTCTGGATGTGATGTTAGGCATCTGCATGTCTTGTGTTAGGAAGAAGTGAATCAATAAAGATGCCTTTTATGCAGAGGATAAAAGCTGGAATGTTATTCAAATGATAACTCTACAAAAGTCATAGTTCCAATTTTAATATTAAACGTTTCTGAATCTAGCAATAATATTTTATCCCCATCTCAACTTCTGAATGTAGAATCAAATGTCGTTTATTTCAAAAATGTCACAGTAGATGATAGTCCTTCTATGAAGAATAAAAAAAGTTATCAAACCCTAAATGTCCCTAAAATATACCTAAAGAGAAAGATTAACGAAACTCCATAAGAGATGACATAAGGTATATTTTTTAATTCTTAGATTTGCCGTGATTTTGAATTTTCCTTCAAGCGGTTTCCGGTCATTGTGGCGGATCAATGAGGTTCTACTGCTTATAAGTTCGATGCTCATCGTTTTGAAATGTCTTTTTCTATTTAAGTTTTTTCACAATACACATAATATAAATTCATTGCTTCAACATACGATGTAGGTGGACTTTTTAATGCCCCCTAAACTGAAATGACGCACGAAAGAACCACATCCTTTTTCGTCAAAAACCATTTTTTTATATCTTGAAGGTAATATCTTCCACTTCCTTGTCAAACAGACTTTGCATTAGAATAATCCATTCACTTTGCCTCAGTTTGGAATGCTTTCGACTTTTGATAAGGTATTTATGAGATGCGTTCGAACGTCTACATATGTATACACTCGTACACATAAGCTATGTAGCTTATTTATAGCTAGACCTACGTGTTTGGCCTGGTACTCAGGCATTCACATGGGAACATGGAAACCTGCTCGCGATGTGAAAGATAGAGAGGCGTTCATCAGCAGACAAGCAAAAAGGATTTATTGTGTATAACCTAAAAAAAAAAAACAGAAAAACTTAAGCACGTACGACGAAGGAAAACGGAACATTAACAATACGAAAACCCGTACGAGTTCTCATCCTTGACGACCTCCAGCTAATAGTCGCAGAACTTATTTCATTCTTTGATTATCCTTCGTGTGAATTTGTTTCCACTTTATTTCCTGACAATAATGACTTCATAACGGTGGCACGCGGCAAGCGAATCGATTTCATTTCATTCCCTCTGCTCCCTTCAAAGGGGGGTCTTTAGACTTATATTTGAAAAGTACTTTTCTGTGGCTAGAGTCTTTGATTATTTAATACGCCGACTACCTCCGTTGCTTGCGGTGTCAGGCTCTGTAAAAAACTGCACTGTGATCAGTAATTAGGTTGCAAAGTTATAATGTAATTTATACTTGTCCTTGTAGATGGGCGTTATGGGATTTGATTCAGTATCTCCTTGCAAACTGGTTCTAAAATCAGCGGGGTCAAAGAAAACTAATTTAGTTTGAATAGTTTGGCAACGAAATTTTCATGTGATAGCGTTTTTGTTTTTTTCAAAGCTCATGCATATGTCATATTCCAACAGGGACATGATCTCAAATAATACGTTTTTTTAGTAGAAATATTTTGAAAAACATTTTTTTAATATTTATCGAATTGTTGAAAACTATTCTTTCCTTTTAATTTAAAACACAAGTGATCTCCGTGAAAACGTTAACAGCGACAGAAAAAGCCAAAATAGATGCTTTCAAGAATTTTTTCTCTCAAGCAAAGAAACAAAACAAAAAATTGGGAAAAAACAGAAAAGGATGCAAAGTCGAAGCGACACCAGCTCTAGGAAAGTGATGGATTTTGCGGTTTGTCCCAAATTCCACACTATCAGTTATTAAAATGAGTTCTAGAAGCGAAAATTTGCCAGTGTTACAACTGGCAGAACGATAATTAAAAAAAAAAATGAAAAACAGGAGCCAAGTAAGTGTTGACTCGCGCACGAAGGGTTCCGCGCCTATGCAACACTCTGTTCTATTAATTTTAGATTTTTCATAGCATCGCCAACAAATATGCAAGACTAAGCCAGACAAAATAAAATCTCGACATCGGTTTACTTGTTATTCCAATGAGAACTAGAACTATCAGATGGGAATTAAAAAAAGTTTAAAAAAATAATGGGAATTCAAAAAATTGGAAACGATCGCAAGATTAAAAGAATATTTTATTCAGACTTACTGTAGAAATGTGTGAATCTATGATTCTTAAATTTTTTTGGGCAAATTCAATTCAATTCAAGGAATTCATCTAAATTCAATTCGTTGATGAACTTCAAATTTTAGTGACGGTAGTGCGAACCTCAATTTACCGCCCTAACGCGTGTCAAAAGTGTTTTATTATCACAACTAAAGATATTTATTATAATTATATTTTCTTGTAAATAAATAATGAAACACAAGTGTATGTATGTATGTATGTGAATCTAGGGCGTGTTTAAGCAGTAGTTGAAAAAATATGTCTAAGCATTGAATATCCTTGTGTGTTTTAATTGCGTAATCAACACACACAACGCCATTCAATGATTACATTTTTCTTAATTTTACAACACTCTGTTTCAATTGATTTACTGAAATGCTGAGACAATTATAACTCAAACACACACCAAAATAATACTTAATTTATTAAATTAAAATAATATCGTAATTAATTTTTCGGATTGATAGCGATACCGCCACTAGAGCAAAACACGGAATGTAACATGAGTGAGTAACACTTCGTTTGGTGGCGTAAAAAGCATGCAACATTCAATTCACACCAACACCACTTCATTTTGACATTTGTTCCACAAGTTCCTGACGAATGATCTTTTGCAAACGTTTTTTTTATTCGTTTTTCTACTGTAAGTTGTTTAGTTGAGTTGCGATTATATGAAACACTTTCTTTGAATGGTGACCCCCATGTATTTTTAACTTTATATCGCGGCAATAGCAGTGCACTTTCTGTGATAACGGCTTAAGATAAACGGACGGACAGAAAGGGCTTAGTAAAAAGGTTCCTTACCTATGGGAATGGAAGCCTAAAATTCAAATAGAGGCTTTTACTGCCCCGAGGCTATAGATGTCGTTTAATTGATTAGCCTAATCGCGCGTTTTCGAGCTATGTATGTGCGTCACAACCGGTCAATTATCAAGAGATCCGAAATCCGACCATCGCCTTATAAAGCTCAGTCTCAGTGCGATAAATGGTGTCATGTGCGGCTCGGAAGTCGATATTATGTGATGAAGCCGCACAAATCGACATTGTTAAAGGACAGATGATACTTCTGGGGTAAATGGTGTACCAAGCAGTAATTTCGAGTAGATAAAATGGGTTTTCGTGATCAACAGGTCTAAGTACAATGGTGGGCCAGATTTTGTGTTTTTACGCATTTGTTAAGATGACCACAGGTACAGCCACTCATGAGTTTCGACCGAAAAAACGTCTATTGCGACGTTCAGATGTTAAGAAAAGCATAAGCGTATTTTAGACGCTATTGTCGGTCTGCATGACCATGACCATGAAACGGAGTTTCTTTACTTCGTAAGTATTTACTTCTGTTATTGTGAAACGTTTAATAAATCGTGCCTGTATCTTTTGTCAGCGGTGAAGGTCAAAATACTGTCAATCGGGGGAGTTTATAATCTCAACAGTAACAGGTAGACCATTTCCATGGTAAAAAAAACTCAATCTTGGTCGCCTAAAAACAAAAAAATTTAGTCCTTCGAATTGAAACGACATGAGATCATATAACATATTACATTTAGAGGGCTTGAAAAACTGCCAAGATAAGCTTCTGAGGCCTTTTGTAGTTGGCAGTTGAAATTAAGCAAGGATTCAAGGATAACGACAGGTGCTTAATCGGAAATCGTCTGTTAATACTCCGCATTAATAATTCACACAATGCACCATATGAAGGTAGTGCTATTCAGGCTGAAAATCTTTGCCGGAAAAAATCTTCAATATATCTCTTCGAACCAGTGCTTCATTTTTTGCATTTTTGGTATCTGCGAACTCTGATCTTCGGTAAAAATGTGATACACACTTAAAGCGCTGTTTTTATCGAACACCGCATCATTTGCCTCTAAATAGAAAAACAAAACATTATAAATAGTCCAAGTCTAAACACTAAAAACTCTACCAACCTGTGGGCGTGCACATTTTTTAATTTCCAAAGGTACGATGCATCTGAATGTGATTTTATAAAGCAATGTGTGGATAACAAATAAAGTATAGATTCAACAATTTTGATTATTTCCTTCGTAACCAATTGAAACATTTTAAAATTGGTAGCACGAAATATTCGACCATACCTACAAACAAAGCCTATTTTTAAAACTTTTTTGAAAAGTAAAATAAGCAACACCTTTGCAATTTCCAAACTAAACTCATAAAGTCGTATGCTCTTTAAATGCCCAATTCAGGGAACTCCATTTTTGAAAGCAGCAACTGTGGTCGGAGGGCATGATTTTTCCAACCCAGTGTGACTTCAATTCAGTGGAAGTAGACAAATTCTACGAATCTAACTGTTTGTTCGTCTAAAGTTCTCTCCTTGAAATAATTTTCCTCCCTCAATTTTTCGAATTCCATCCGATAGGAAAACTTTTAACGGGCTCCAATTGCCACTTGCAAGTAGACGACATGGTTCCAAACACACACACTTCTAGAATGTTTCTTCAACAGAAAAAAAAAACCCCAAAAAGAATCAAGACGAAAATTTACTGGCCATTGGAGTATAGAATTGGCACATGTTTTAAAATACCTACTCCTCCATAGAACTTTTGGATTAAGCAAATGGAAAGTTTGCAAAATAACTAAATTTTATAAATCTACGAAATGAGGAAAAATTATTGAAGAAGAGAAAGGAGAGAAAATATCAGAAAGGATAATGAAAATCAAAGGATCATTTTTGGTCTTACTCGTATGTGAGTAGGTGACAATCACCACGGCTTGGTGGCGCAGTTGATAGAGCGCTTGCCTTTGATTGACTAGTCCTGGGTTCAACTCCTAGTCCAGCCACCATTGGCCGTTGGGATCAAATCGGGTGGCGTTGTTGTAGTGGTTGTTGTATCGGCTTGGAGTCTGAGCTCATATTGTAGCTCATGAAGATGGTGCGAAGGCAAAACAATGACAACAGGATGTTGAGCTAAATCTTCAAATCTTTCAATATGTCAATATCGAATCATCCATCTCTTTTCGGGCTCCAGCCACGGAATTGAATTGAAACCAAAATAGATATGAGTTTTTAAAAAAAGGACACTATGAGGACAGACATAACTTAGTTTAATAATGTGCGATTCCTTCCCACACGAAACTCCTTCCGTTGATCTTATAGGCTTTGTGGTGCACTTGGTTAAGCAATTCAATCAATTCAATCAATTGATAAGTCGTAGGATCAAACACTGAGCATTTCACGCATAGAGATAAATTGCTATTTTTGGGGCTCGAAAAATCAACACGAGATCAAAACAAAGCCAGTGCATCCTTAACATGTGACTGATATAATTTGTGGACTAGCGGCAAATGATTTTTATTTGCCTTAAATTAAGAACTTGGATTTGCCAAGTTGGGGCTTCCTGCTACACAATCGTCGAACAACAAGTTTATTGCACTCTTAGTTCAAACAGCGTTTCATCAGTTTTTCAGTGATGTTGCTTGGCAGCTATGAACATATTTTCGGTAGTTCAGTTCAGTATAAAAAAATTTTTTTACGTGTGTTAGTTACTGAAATCCTCGTTAAAGGCTCGCGCTGATTTTTATGAAATTTTTTGCGTGCGTTTGCGTGAGTCCCTGTTTTTTTTAAATAACTACTGTTGATAAATAAAGAGGTTGGACTCTTATCTGCTTTGTTGTAAGTCATTCAATCATCGATTAGTCTCTAGGCTCATCTACTAACAAGCCAGTAATACTTGCAATTTCGATAGTAGGTACACAGGCAATATAAAGGGTCTTCCAATAGGGTCTTCCGAACTTTAACAGTTGATAGCAGCCACATTGTTGAAGTTGTTCCTGTCAAATTGGCTGTCATTCATTCAGTCTGTTTTCGCAAACACCATTGAGGGATAAAGCATTTAGCAACACGTACAAATAATCAATTTTTCTTATCAGAATCGCCAACGTTCCGAGCAGTTCGCCCATTTTACGGTCGCCCTTACCGTCCTTCCGAGAAGACTATTCGCAGTGTGATGGATAAATTTGAGTCCACTTTAGTTAACGATCATCCAATATACGAACGTCGTAACGCCGCTGTCCGTGAGAGACTAGAACTTTTTTTTGTCGTGATATGCGATTGCATCCATACAAAATTCAACTGACCCACAGGAGCTGAAAGTAAACGACCATAGACAAGGACGTGTGTTCACTGAATGGGTTCTGGAGCAGGTGGATACTGACCCTAATTTTCATCGAAAGATCATCTTCAGCGACGAGGCCCATTTCTGGATGAATGGGTACGTCAACAAACCAAATTGTAGAACTTTGAACGCTATCAATCCACATGAGATCGAAGAGCGTCCAACGAGTCCCAAAAAATTGTTGGTGTGGATTTAGGGCAAGCGATGTAATCGGTCCATATTCCTTTGAGAACGATGTTGCCCAGGCCGTCACCGGCAACAGCTAGCAATAGAGGTCAATGATAACCAACTTTATTTGGCCTGAATTGGAACATATAGACACCAACGACATGTGGTTTCGACAGTATGGCACTACGTGCCACACTGCTCACTCCACGTTGAAAATTCTGCGCTAACGATTCGAGGGCATGGTCATCTCACCGAAAGTTTTTCTTGTGAGGTTTTCTGAAATCGCAGGTCTATACAAATAAGTCACAAGCCAAAACGGCCTTAAGAACCAAAAAAACCCATGTCATCGGTTGAATTCAGCCTGTTTTACGCGTCAGAGTCATGAAAAATTGGTCATTTGGGAACCCAGTGAAACCGCGGCAGACATTTGAATGATGTTTTATTTCATACACGACGAATGAAAGGCCCAATAGTAGTGCACTTGATATGAAACCCTGAGGAATCCCTCTCAATACAAAAGGGAAATCGAAGATTGTGTCTCCAAAGGCAACAACTTGTTTCCTGCCGGATAGATAAGAGGAACCAAATTTCACTATCTGGGGGTGAAACTGGAATGACTTGATAATAAAGCCTTAGAGAACACAGTCTTTATCAATTGCTTAAGCAAATTTCATCTGTTCCATTAAGGAGCGCCGTTGTGCAGCTATATTTGGACGATACCGTATTAAATAAGTGCTTTTTGAAGAAGTACTTTCAGGGGTACAGGATGAACACCATCATGCTTTATAGCATTTAGCTAAACTTAAATGGAGGCTTCAATCACAACAGTGGACAGTGAGTTCATATTTATTATTTAACGTGTTTTTTTTGCTCTAAAATTTAAAGCACTGATTCAAATTTCTTTAAAGGTGCTCTCAGTGTATTTTCGCTTCGAATGAATCTAGTTTTGATTCGTTAGCACTCTTTGTTCTCATTCAAAATATGTGAGACGAAAAAATTCGCACGTGCATACGTTTATACACACACACACAAGAACATCCTTGTGGAATCATTGGAATAGAACACAGAAGACCTGGAAACCTGGAAACGGGGAGTATGTCAAAATATTGAATAACAAAAATAGAACCCATTATAAGAACTTCTGACTGGAAAGTTTAAAAAAGATTGCATTTATTTGGCTTTCAAAAATTAGAGTCGCAGGACTCGCTTGTATACCGAATATGTATGTATATGTGATCCGAAGATGTATTGCCGATGAAGGCACGCGAATTTCTGCAAAGACCTTTCGACCATTGCCGCAAATGTATTGTAAGACTTGGTATTGGGTAGCCTCTGTCTAGAACTATCTACAAATATTGTCCACAAACAAGTTGCCATTTCGTGCAAGAGCTCTTACATCGCTGTCGTGTTGTTTGTCATTTCACCTTAATCAAAATATATCGGCATCTTCCGTGTCAGCTTTTGCTGTTGGCATTCCTCTCCCCTTTGATCCCAATTTTTCAAAGTCATCAAATTCTATAAACGAAGGTGCCATGAAAACTATAAAAGACTTACCTTTGATAATATTTTGCCAAAAAAAGAAAAGAACTTTTTTTCACTCTCTCTCTCTTCACCACTGACTTTCAGAAACGCAAACAAGTCGGGGTGGAATGAGAAAAGGAAAACAAGTATCAAACTAAAAGTTTACTTTTGCCAAACACGATGAAGCGAAGTGAAAGGACGAGAAAGAAAAAATAAAAATAAATACAGATACACAACAAACATTCGAAAGCGTATTCCGATAACAAGAGTAATTCAATCTGTGCCCGTGAAAACTGTCATCAGGATGCTGCGCTGTGTGGGTGTGATGACTTTTGTACAACACCACACCAAACCGACCAGTCCTTACACAGCAATCAACCTTCTGTCTGTTATCTTTAAAATCCTTCCATAGAAATTGTTACTAGTTTTTTTTTTCTATCCACTTTCATTTACTCGTAGTTTCCCGTCTGTCTATCGTGGGGTGGATTGAGCTCGAATTTGGTATCGGAGGAATAAAAGGACACCATCCAGACCAGTTGTAGAAGGTGTTGTGGCCAGTTTGCTGATGCTTTTGAAAATACTTTCGAATCGATTTCGGATTTCTGTTTTTTAACTGAGAACATTTTTTTTTCACTTTGGCTTTAATTTAGCTTCTTTTTTTGCAGATACTCTTCAAACACCAACACAACAATGTTTACGACCATCATCATCACTGACCAACGTCGTCGTCATGTCAATCAGTGAAAAGTCCTTGTGCCTTGGGGATTTTAGGCAAGCGATTGGTGAGAGAGACATGAGAGGATTATAAACAGAAAAACGGATGGTTTACTTATTCCTAGCTGTTCGAGTAACTTATTCGGGTTCTTTTAACCCTCTTTTATTTTTGTATTTTGTTGTGAGAAAAATCGAAGAAATAAAAGTAAAAGAATCGCCCTGAAGGCGAAAAGCAAGGGATGTTACGTCATTGTGTAACAAGATTAAAGGGGGGAATAAAATCGACTGCTAGTGGACGAAAGGAATAAAGAAAGGATCCTTTTATATTTTTGTAGTCCTTCCATACAATAAGGTGCGATAAAAAATGAAATCCATTTCAGATTAGACGCTCGACTTGATGCGATAAGGATGTCTGGAGAGGCCTCAAAGAGACACGATATTGTGTTTGCTTGCCCTAAGAGATTTGGGAAAATGTGTCGGCACTCAATTAAAGTGATAAATTTTGTAATACTCAATAAAGTCGACTCAGAGGAGAGGATAATTTGCCAAAAAATGCAGTTCATTATAGTAGTAAACACGTTAAAAAAGGACGCAACGAAAAATTAGAGAATTCGTGAAAAATTTGAGCTGCTTCATTCGTAGTTTGCGCAAGACCGTGAGTAATTAAGAGGATCTTAAACTCAGGCATTTCAGGAATCATTGGTTGAAAAACGTTTTCGAAATAATGCACATTTTTTTAAAAACTTTTCAAAAACATTTCAGAAATCGCTCTTAAATGTTTTCCTTGATGTGGGTGATAGAGCTTTATTTACATAAGTTTTTTCGGTAATTGTGATTGTTACTTATCTTGGGACCTGGAATTTTTATACGGTTTTGTTTTTTTATGAAATTTTGCTTATCAATTCGGATTATGTTGTATTACTTCGTTTGCTTTGTAATTTGAAATTGTTATGTGTTTTCGTTTTGTTGTTTGTCCTGAACCGTTCTTTCAATTTTGATTTTAATATTTGAATTCGTTTGCTTTTGGGGTTCCGTATCTAAAGGGTGACAACGAAACATTATTACTAAACATTCGTTGTCCGTCCACTTTTTCAAACGAATGAATTAAAAGTATAACAGTTTAAAGATTTTTTGATGCAGACTGGTAAAATGAGTGAATCTTTTATCTGGGGGCACGGTCAAGACGAGCCAAGCAATGGGCATGGGTGCTACCTTACTTTCTAGAAGCGCTTCGTCTCTTTTTTGAACCCTTATAACTTCGGCTAAGAATACGATAGATTAACAAAATTTACGGGATATGTTGTCAGGAGCGGACTTATTAAACATCTAAAGTTCAAATTGCATATCTCCTATACTTTAGATTTTATTGATATCTAAAAACTCAGATTTTGTCAATGACTCACTGATGATCAAAAAAATTCTCAGGGTATCTCCTTATGTCATATAAAGCTGAAATTTTGTACGTAAGTTAGTTTAAGTACACAATCAACAAAAAAAATTATAAAAGTTGTAACTTTAGTCCGCCTACCCCTCAAACTAGGGGATGGGAGTTTGTATGAGACTTGCAATTTTGACGCTAGAGGTCTGATATGATCAGAAAATTTATGCCCCCATAAATTCTTATAAATAAAAAAAAATAATGAAGTAGAAAAAAAAGAAATCTTAATCGACATATATCGAGACATAAATACTTCATATCATATATATATAAATAATTGTCCTTGACAGCGAGGACGTTGACTGTCGATTGTCGATTATATACTAAGATGTAGTAGGCCAAAAGCCAATGAGTAAGTTTAAATAATGCTCTCACTGATGGGCAGTATTATGAAGCACTCTCTAGAGTGCCTTATAAATATTGGCTTTAGTAGTAATAAAGCACAACAGTCAGCTTAAGTCGAATGTAATCGCCAAAGAGCCAAGAGCCCTGATCTATCACTTATAATAAACAGTCAACCAACAAAGAAAAAAGGCAAGATAGAGGGTGGGCTACAAAACAAAGACGCCTCTGATGTTTCTTGCCAATTAGAGGCGCCTTTTTTTTTGTAGCCCACTTTCTAAAGGGGAAAAATATATAAAAAAATTTGTTACAAACAATTTACAAAAAGAAATGAAGTCCCACCAAAAACAATTTTTCGTGACGGACGGAGTCATATGGTCTCGTCTTGGCAACATTTTACATGAAAATGTTTTTAGTGGGATTCTAATTTTCATTATCAAGGTTTTTCAAATTTATCGGGAACTTCAATTTTCTTATCTTCCGTTACATAAAGGCTTTCGAAGTTGCATGTAAACCATGACAACCCTACTAATCGTCAATTGGTTAACTCGTACATTATGTGCGATGCTTTGAGGAACCTGGAACTAAGGAAATATAAGGACTTACATACTGTACAGCTGATTAAATTGCAACTCGGTGAATTACTGAGATGCGGAAACCATTTTAACGATAGACCACCATGAGAGCTGCCAAAACATTCGTTGTGACTACGGACAGCCACAACTTCTTAAAATTAATAAAGCGCTGCTGATACTATGATGCATTAAAATACGATAAAAACGCTGATCCAATCTGATCGTCACAATTCGTCGGAAGACCAACTTGAAGAGAAGGGCTTACTTCAGTCTTGCACCTGACTGGTACTGACTTATCGCCTCACGAAGAAATTCGGTTGTGGCATTTGATTGGCAAAACTTATTCTGAGGTATGAAAATTGTTGAGCGAACGATATTTCATAATTTCTTTCTGAACACACTCGTTACCACACTGAATTATATAGTAAACACTTCACTAACTTTTTATTATCTTATGTCACTTTGATTCACGAATAAACTCCTCTTCTTTTATTGGACTTCATCGCGAATAGTCGCTTTTGCTTGAAAAAAAGCAATAGTTCAAGTAACTGAGTTTTAAGCAAATGAAGTTGTTTGCAGTGGTACGCCTCGCTATCTATACTATTACTACGTTAAAAAAAATGATGCATGAAGTGCTTTTCGGAAGGGCCCACGCGACCAATACGCACCAGAGCACACAATAATATAGTAACTCCTTAGACTACTATTGACTATTCACCGGACAGTTCACGTTCAGAATTATTTGGTCTATTGATTTCCGAGAACAAACCTGAACTGAAAGACTTGGATTGTGTGGAATTTGGCGGTTTTATCGAGCTTTTGATTTCTAGTGCAGCGCTTCTATGAAATGAAGAAAACATAACATAAATGCACTGCTTGTAACTGCCGGAACAAGGCCTGATATTTTTACAGGGATATTTTGGGATGATTAATACGATGATAGAACATTTTGACGAGGCTTCTTCGCGTGGTCTTAAGAAACAGTCAAATGTTGCTGCCGCTATTTCAGCTAATTGCTAAAAGAACTACAATCGAAAAATGATGGTTTCGCTTCGGGTCAGATGTAGACAGAAAAAGTACATGCCTTTCAAACCTTCTTATAATAACTTGAAAACAAAATGTGTAACTGATGGTGCAGCAAGCTATATCTTAATTGCGTACTTGTTATAGGTTGGCTGTGGACTTAGTATTGAAGAGAGAGAGCTTCTAGTGGTAATGCAGTGTATTCTGCGTTTGGCGAAACTCACTATGAATACAAATAGAAACATGACTGCTGACAACTTTTTTTCATCGAAAGAAGACGTCTTCCAATGGGGGTGCATATTCAATGGATGAAAATTTTACAAAAAACAGATATGCATGAATATCTAGATGGCCATTGGTCATATTCTACAGAATTTTGGATTTTTCTGCTGCAATCTCTTTTAAAATGTCAAATTATTCCCGGAATTTCTTTGACAATGCACGAGTAATTTGGGAAAATATTAAGCATCTTGAGAGAAGATATGCCATACCACTGCTTTCATACGAGCCAAACAACCTCGGTGGTCTTATCGTGGGGAAAGTTTACGCTACAGGGATGCAAGACACAAGGCCTAAAATTTGATAAATTTGTGTCTTCAAAAAACTATTACATATATTTTAGGCAGGGTGCAAAGTACGAACTCACATTTAGTAACTGCTGTTAATAGCTTTATGACTTTTAAAATAAAAAAGAAATATATTTTTTTCATAAAACTTTTTATAGTTAAGTTAAAAATCCATAGAAAAGAAGTTCCTATGACTGCTGTTTTTTTTCGTTGATTTTTAAAGATTGAGTTGGTTTATTCCACATGTATAAGCTCCCAAATAAATAAATATGTCTATATGTCTATATAAAACGTTGTTGCAGTTGTTAGCAATTAGTTAATATAATTAACTTTTATTTTGTTAAGTTCGCTAACATTTTTTTTATAGCAAATTTCATTCGTACAAAGCTAAGCAATTCAGGAGATCTTAAATTAATACATCCTCGCTATCCCACATTTTTTTGAACATTTCCGATCATTCAAAGTCTCACTCTATGTGAATTTGATAAACAGCGAGAGTTTTTCATTCGCAACACAAAAATATTCCAGAAATGTTTCAAAAACCGTCTGAAATGATTTTTAAATGTTTCAAAAATATTTCATTTGTCTAGATATACCTTACGGAGTGATGGCCTAATAAATAAAAACGTACGTTCTTTCGAAATAACGTTGGTATTCTTTTTGAAATCCCACAAACGTGGAGCGCCAACACCACCACTCAAAAAAAATCACCTTGGATGGTCAATAAAAATTGTGCAACCAATTTCTTGTGAAATACCAGAATAATGAATGCACTTTCACT
Organism: Orthonevra nobilis; assembly: GCA_963555765.1. Taxonomy (NCBI): domain Eukaryota; kingdom Metazoa; phylum Arthropoda; class Insecta; order Diptera; family Syrphidae; genus Orthonevra; species Orthonevra nobilis. Next base: position 64,380,609 of record OY743225.1, read on the forward strand.
TCGCCGATTTTTAAGGCATGACACTTAACAGGACTTAAGAGTCAAATATCCTTGAGTAAGAGTTTTATACCGTGCAGAATTTGTTTGTGTATAAAACGCTTATCTACGTAATCTTACGATCCACGAATGAAGAACGATGTCGCTTTTACTTTTACGAGCCAACGTAATCCAAATAGAAATCCTTTGATAGCAGCAACATGATATAAGTCCTAATTTCAATTACATAAGGAACTCAAGTTATCTACCAATATGTTTCACACTTTAAAAGCATCGTCACCGGAAAAAGGGTCGTCAAAACTATTCGTCAAAATCGTTTGTCTTTTATATTACGTTAGCACAAAGGAAATGTGTATAGGGTTGTCGATTTGTATATTGTTTGGAAGCACGTGCGGATCCAGAGTGGGGTCAACGGGGGCTGTGAACACCCCGTGGTCTTTGATGCAGCATATACCAAACGAATATGAAATAAACTCGTTCCATAAATGCTTGGACGGCAACACAATGCGAAGGAAGATATTTGAATAGGGACGGACAGTGACTTGGAAAATCGGTTTCTTTTTCAAAGTCAGCATCCACAAAATGATGAACAACGATGGCGAATGGAAAATTTAACTTTTATTGAGTTCAATGGAATAAATTTGGCAAAAATTATGTAGCTGGTATGAGCGAGATTACTCCAATCAAAACGAAGGCAGACCTTAAGACAATCTTCGTGTAACTTAAGAAGACGTTGGGTACAGGAATTGATGCAATAAAAAATTTTATGCTTCAGCGTCTTCTTTTGGAAGCTCAAATAATTCATTCTGATTTTACTATACTATATGTCAAATGACGCACACACTAAAAAGTGGTAAGGACGACTACAGATTTGCAAATCAGTAAGGTATTCAGAATAATCAAGAGCAGCGGTTAATTTTCCACTACTTATTCACAACCAATCTTGTAGCTTTTATACAGACCACTTGAACGCGGAGTAGAGATTGGGTATCATCAGTTTTTTTTTTTTACAGGGCGACTTCAGATTCAGTTTAACAGGACTTCATTATATTGGGACTCTTTGTACACATGTAAAAATTAGCCAAAATTCGTAATCTAAATTCCGTACACCTCAGACAATGGTTTGAAGATATCGAGAAGATTCAAACTAATATGATGAGTGTGCAAAAGGCCATTGCGAAATCTGAGTTCTAGGGCTGCTTAAGCATGAGGAAACAGCGATGGTTGCATGTATTTCAATCGGACATGAAATTCTTTTCCTTACGTTTACATCGTAAAAATGGTTTTCAGTCAATGAAGGGAGCATAAGAAATTTGGTGCTGCTTGGTGGTGGCTGGATCTTCACTTTATGGATGAATCTGAGTTTTAAAACCCCGATGTGGTCATTCCTGTTGTGGACGCATTCATTTTATATTCCTTTTTCCGCATTGTCCCTCTAAACTGTCTTTTCTTTCTGGATAGGACACACCAATCACCACATCAATTTTGCAGCAGAATTATCTATATTTTAAATAAAAAAAATATAATAAAAAGACAATTAAGGGCGAGTTTTATTTAAAATAAATACTATATTTGTTTAGCAAAAATTTAACACTTTCCATTTGATTTTTTTAAAATAAAAAGAAAATTGTAGATGCAATTTTTTGTAATAAAAATAAACAGAATTTGTTTATAAGAAAAAATGCAGTTAGTTTTTAAAACTGATTGAAAATGCAAGAGAGACTTAATTTTTTTACTTTTTTCTTTCTTCTGCTGTGTTATACAAAAAAAGTTTGATAAAAAATTGTGGACAAGCATAAGCATTGTCTTTTATTTATGCAAAAACTCTTAAGTTTGCAGAACTAGGTCATAAAAAGAAAACTTGATGGAACTTTTTTAACATCATTAATATGCTTAGGAATAAAGTTGTTTAAGTTAGAATCAGCCCAAAATTTTGCATACTAATATTTTTAAGAATGAAATTTCATTAAATCCATGAATTGTGCGAGAAATCAATGTTTTTAAAAAGATTTCGAACGTAAAATTAATGTTTTTGTGTTCGTTCATCAATGAGTTTTGCTGTAAGATTGCCATTCAATATAACGTATAAGAATTTTTTTAGTATGTAATCCAGAGATGTCATACGTTGACGCTTATTCGCCACGCCTCTTCATCCTCACTGATCCTTTCAACCTACGGTGTGTGTCTATATTATAACTCCTAGCAGAGCGTGATCAATTCGCAATAAGGCGGATGCATAAAAACTACATCAGCAGTTTTGATGTCCACAAAAAAGAGAATCGGGACATTGTTGGCCTCTTTCGTTTCATAAAAGCCTTGCCGGACTTAAAATGTTCCTTATTCTAGTTCAAATAGGAAGGGTTTTATATTATTCCCACTAACAATTACGGTCATTTGCAAGAGTTGTCGGTCAGGACATCTGACATCATTGCATTTGGGTCTTTAGAAAATAAGTTCCAAAATAAAAATTGTGTGTGTTAAAATAATGTTAAGTGATGCCCCCACCCGACTCGAAAATATGTTCTGCCCCTGTTCATTGTAGACGAAGGGTGGGGTTGTTGCCCCGTTGTGCCGTTGTGCCGCTTTGCTTGTCTCAGACAAGAAATAGATGATTCGCCAAAGCCCATAAAATTTGTTGATATAGCAAACGCGCTTTTTCAGCACGAACACTAGTGTGACATTCGCAAATATCCTGCCACTTCGAGACTTTGCCCTCAATGGGTGGAAACAGAGATATTCGTGCCGACAACGATATCACACAAACACACAATATACTGATGTATGTGTGGATTGATATCACTCATATTATATACTTTGCGAATTGTGCGACCTTATCCCGCGGGCTCTTGGCTGCCATGGTTGACTGATATCTGATTGCCAGATATGCCGTTCTATTATGTGTATGCGTTAGCAGAAAATATTTCGAATTAAGGATTCGCATTTGTTTGTAATACACCCATAGAATTTACAAAAAGGATTCACTCGTTACTTTGCGCTGTATTCGATGGATTTCATTCCCCTGTTGGCTGCTGTCCTCATTCGTTCATTCGTTGTATTTTTTTCACATGCTTATATGACGACAATGAATCTGGAACATTTTTCATTCTATAAAGGATATGAGATACACAGAAAGGTGGCTTTAAAAGGACATCCCATCCACTCAAGATCAGAATTTTCGGTCTGTGTATTTTCTTGAGCACGCATGGCTTGTGCCGCTGCTGCTACTACTTACTAGCGAGGATTTTACGAGGACACTTCCGTATAAATATTAACCCGAATGGAAAAAGGATAGTATCGTCTTCGGTCTTTCGATTTTGATGTCCCGTTTGGCAATGCTGTACAGTAGATTGAAATTGGACGCGGGTGTGGATGGTTCGTGGCATAGTGGCATATACTAGCCGATACACTCGTCAAAGAAGTCCATTCCATTTAATTTTCTTCATCATTCGAAGGACTCGAAAGCAGTGAATTTCTTTTCGTTTTTTTTTCTTCTTTTCTTTTACGACCGGTTTACACGAAATGTTCACATTTTCTTTGAGGGGGCGACAATAAAAAAAAAACAGAAACTACTTCAACATAAAAGGACATAATACTAAAACGAAGCACAGTCAACGAATGCGAACTAATTATGTAAATGTTATCTTTATTTATGAATTTGACGAAGAGTTGTAAATTTTAACGAGCATTCGTCTGATTAAATTATACCGCCACCGCCATCAACACCACCACAACACCACAAACATATTTTGGCTTGCGGCGATGGGAGAGGAGAAGGTTCTTTCTTTAGTTTTAAATCACTCTTCTGGTGGCTAATATTCGACATCAAATTGAAAACAGGAACTGGAAAAGAAGTCGCCTCGGTTGAACTATTTTTGATGGGGGTGTTGTTTCGCTCTGTGCACACGAATAAGACATTAAAATCGCCACACGACATCCTGCTGATATAATTTCATTAGCGGAGCTTTGTATAAAATTATGGGCCTGCACTTGATCATGATTAGCATTCTTTTGCAAGAAAGGAATGTTTACTTTCTAAGGAAATGAATTTAATGGTCAATGGTTAATTGGAGCTCTCATTGAACCGTGACTCTTTGGTACCTTGACATGATTCGCCGTATAAAAAAACGAATGCACACGTACATATGTATACTTTGCAACTTCCGAAGGAAGGACATCACCATTTATCAAAAAATGAATCAATCGGAGGTGGAATAATTAGTATGGTTAATAAAAGAGCGGAACCAAAACAAGAACATCTCAATTCATAATATAAAGGACTTGATTTCAAGTAAGAAAAACTACTCAAACCAACCATTTTCGCAAAAAATTTCAAAGGAATCGAAAAAGGTTCGAAAGAAAGTTTTGGTTACTTTGCCAAGTTCAGGTATACCGGATGGATCCGATGATTTTCCGAAGTATAACGTGATATAAAACGGAAAACTTTGTGCATACAATTGAAGGAAACCAGCTTATGACCGAATTTTTGGCACAGGCTTGTTGGTTGAGTCCAAGATCCAACGGTTACGAAGAATTTGCGTGTGGTTCTTAAAATACCTAGTAATAGATCTTCTAGATTTGTAAACAACGCCGCTTTCAAAGGTATCCAATGGTCCCTGACAGAGGAATTCCACGACCACGACTTAACCGAAGATATCTTCCTGCTTTCTAACACCTAAGGCGGCTCCCAGAAAAAAGTACATACGTTGGACCTCAACGCCAGGGGAGGTGAACTGAAAAAAATCAACGTCGCCAAGACAAAGCTGATAAGAATCGGCTCAAGATGCGAGGCACTTCTACTGCTAGACGGGAAAACAATCGAGGATGTCAACAAGTTCTGCTTTCTCAGCACCACGTTGGTCAAAGATTTTCTGTTTGTATATTATGAGGGTTTAATTAATAAATACAAACAATTAAATGTGATGAAGTTAGACATGGAAATGTTTTCTTTTTTTCAATTCACAGTGTGATTACCCTTAAATTTGTGTGTCAGGATAAGATATACATACTATATATAGTTTGAAGTGGGTTAGGGCAGTGTACGTCTGAAGGTCGCACGAAAGGGGTCAGGAATCTCATTTGTTCATGTGATTAATTGGCAAACTGTTTTAGTATTGAAAATATAAGCTCAGATAGATTTCATTTTAAAGTCACATGGTTGAAATCATATTCTTGGCGATATCACACGATAGTACCCTGACCATATGGTTGGCCTTCCTTTAGAGATTGCTTCATTGGCTTGTCATGCTGGAGTTCAAAGTCTGGCTCATTGAAAAATTATTTCTAAAAATGAAAATATTATTTCCGCGTTGCAGTTGAAAAACTAGAATTGCTAGTATAGGACAAAAAAAAAATATTGCAAAGTGAGCGAATGTAAAAAATACATCCGACTTTCAAACCAACAAAATATTTTAATTACAATCGTGACAAGCGGCATAGTCTCTCGAAGGCGAGCAAATTATAGATTATAGAAAAATGTTGCCTCCTGAATTAATAGGGACTTAGGTTCAAATGCGTTTTGGTTCTCATTAGTTTGAGTAGAGGCCAAGTTTCTCTGGAGAATGTGCATGTTGGTTCATAAGCCCAAGTACTTTTTTTCCAATTAAAGATACTTTGATTTTGTGAAGAGTCAATATATGAAATTCATTGTTAGAAAAAACCCCACTCTCTCATCTGCTATGCAACCAATTAAGGTGAACTGTAGAATGTCTGTCATTTTCTAAAAAAATAACGATGTTTTATTGGCACCAACAAGGAATTTTATAACAGCCTTTGTTTAAAGTGAAAATGCATACCTGTTACGGCACGTATGTTCTAATATTATAATTATTTTTTTCCAGTGAATTTAAAATTGCTGAAATCATTACTCTACATAAAAAATCAGGCCCAAAAGAAATGAACTATTACATGCCAATATCTCCTTTATCGGCTTGTTCAAACATTTTTGAAAAGACAATTCCTGGAGTTTGTGAATAAAAATAATTTCTTACATAAGTTCGGTTTTCATGCCGACGGATCTTCTGAAGCTGCACTTTTGAACTTTTGAAACGAAATATATGACCAAATTAATGACAATTTTAATACTACTGTATTATTTGTTGATCTTATCAAGACATTCGATTTGGTGGGCCACAAGATTCTATTAAACAAATAACACAATGCAGGAATGCACGGATTTTTACTGCTTTTGTAGATGATATTGAATATTATCATGGGAACAAATGTCCACTAACCTTGATTTCTTTCGTAAATGCACATTTGGACCTTCTTACCTTCTTTTTTGTACCCGTGTTTAAATGGTAGTGTATTTTGCTCAAAAAACTATTTTCACGTTGAATCTTCAAAGTCTTTCAAGTATTTGGGTGAAATTTTAGAAAGCAGATTAAAGTGGTATAATCAAACTCATTCATTGATGAAGTACTTATTGTGTTGTGCAAGACAATTTTATTATCTAAGCAAATGCGGCACAGACAAATTGCTACGTAGGGTCCAATCCATGCTACAGTCTGGAATAGCATGATGGTGTGGAACTTATCTTAACTAATTAAGCTCAATACTTGTTGTACGAAAACATGTGCTGCTAATTAGAAAAAAAATTATGCTGTCAAAGTTTTGTTTTATTCCAGAAACTTAATGTTCTTTTATTAAGACATCATAAGGAGGGTATCTTTCAGCTAGTCGTTATGCTGCATGGATCTTAAAGACTTATACAAACAATTATGTTATAATTCACTCCCATAAAAAAACAGCATTTAGAAAGCTCATTAGTTTTGTTGCGCCAACAATACTTGACAAGCTTCCAGACTCCATTAAAAGTGTGAGAAAACTACCACATTCTTCTAACTAACCGCTGACGCCTTCTCATGAATTGCATGAATATCATCATAAACTGACGTGCCATTGATCTGGAACATGGGCAGAAAACTCTGAAGATGTTGAAAGTCCCAATATTATGATCAAAAGGCTAATATGCCTAGAAAGGGATGTGGGTTTCGCTCTCGGCTATGTAGAATTGAATGTAATGTTTTAACTTTTTTTTCTGTTTTCCTTCAAAAATTCTTGGGAAATTTATGCTGGAAAGACTCAGCACAGAACAAAGAATAAAAGTGGTTAAGTCGTTATTCATTTATTCAGACTCAAAGATATAACGAAATTTCTATCACGTGCGAAATGCACCCAGTGCTCCAATTATTTACCGATTGTACCAGCGTTTTCAGCAACTGGGGCTCTCTGTGATCTTCTGCGTGCTAGAAGTCGTCGAACAATTTGAAGTGTAGTGAACCTTCCTCTGGTTCTAGCAAGTATTGAGGAAAACACTGAAACTCCCACCACCCACCCAGGGCCTTGAAAATAATTTTAAGCCAGTTAAACCTTTTTTCATAAAAGATTCAATTGGTTCATGAGTCAAAAACAATGATCATCGGTCTTTTCAAGACATATTCCGATAGAAAACAACGAGATTATTACTCATAATGTGCGACGGGGTCTAATTTCACCTCAACGGTAACATGGATCGACAAAATTCCAGAATATGGGACATCGAAAATCCAAACATAATTATTGAACTAAGATGCGCAGTATGGTTTGGAATTACCTCAAAAAGAATCTTGAGACCAAATTTTTTTTTGGAAAATGACGAACAAGTTGCGCTTAAAGTGGATGGCTTCCAATCATCAATTGAAAATTATTTAAGGCCAGAGGTAGAGAACAACTCAAAAAATGTGGTTCCAACAAGTAAGAGCCATAGCTAACAAAGCTCGTCCAACTAAACTAATTGGCTAAGCATGCGCCCGATTTAACGGCTCCAGATTTTTTTCTTTAAGCGCAACTTAAATAGTAAGGTGTATGCCAATAAGCCAGGAATCATACAACAGCTTAAGGACAATATCCCGTCAGGTCGAAGCAAACAATGGGCACCGTTTGAGAGATATTTTCTTTCAAACATAAGGTGAACATATTTCCAAACCATTAAATAAATTTTAATAAGCGCCAAGATTAAATGAAATCAGAAAAGAAAAATGTGATTCATCAAATAAATATTACCGTTTCTTATGCGCCATCCTATGGTACCGATTTCCAATGACGATCAATTCATTAGGGATTTACTTATTAAAATGATGAAGGCATCTATATATAAATGAGAGGTGATCCTCATAATCTTAAGACAACCATAACCTATAACTTATATATAACCATAGCCATGTTTTTGAACTGCCCAAAATTGAGGATTTTTTGAAAAACCCATCAGTTTGTACACAAAAAATCAAGCCGCATAATAAAATTAATTCAGAAGCGTAAAAAGGTTATATATCCCGGTGATATGCTTGTCACATATCAGTCAGTCTATTGACAACTTTTCGAGGACTCTTAAGGTTCGAAACCCATTGTCTAGCATAATCTTTGACAGTGCTTAATTTTTTCGAAAATTAAAAATTCTACAAGTCTGTATTCATTGTCGAATAATGATGTGAACATATCCCGCGATATTAACTTAAATCAGAACAATACAGATCTCATGAAAGATTTACATGAAAATGTGTAAAAATAACAAAAGTGGCGTAAAAATTTCAAACTCTAACAGAGCTAAGACGAGAAAGCCGGAATGTTTTAGCTCAAATTGAAAGCAAGATTTGACTACAATAATAACAAAATAACCAGTAAAGGCGTGGATATCTGCTCGAATCTTACAGTCATACCAAGAAATTTGGTTGCTCGACTTAATTTTACTGCAAAATTTCCAAAATCCATTAATTTAGTTATTCAGTTTAACCAAAAACGCAAAACAAAAATGTAAACGCATACACCATTTCGTTTGCCCACGATTTTTCACTCGATTGCAGTCCATGTCCATTTACGAGTACATGCAGAACGATTCGTTACATTGTGATTCCAAGGAATTCGCACCTCGTTACCATTCTGAATTACAACACAACGGAGGCCGACTGCACCCACATCTATGTAAGTAATTGCTAAAATGGACTGCGATAGGTTGCTACCCGTTGCCATCATTCATTCAGTCAGTCATTCATTCACTCACCCGGCAAACAAAGTAGCTGACGAATAAACAAACATTTGCCCGTCATACTGCGCCTTGCATACGTAGGTACTCGTAGCTATGCACCCTTGGAGCAATATAAAAGTGCACCTGGAATGCATTACTTACTTTACCCTCAATTTAGAATACCAGCTCTTTCACTATTGTTTCAACATGGCTCGCCTTAGGCCAGGCATCAGGGTCCTCTCAAAGCAATGGCGTGGAACTATTTAAATCGTGCCAGGTTCCTTCATGCATATACGTTTGCAAGCTGCTGAAATGTGTTGACTGAAGGACGCTTTCAAATGCCATGTATTCCAGTTGTTTCCGTAATGTTTTTTTTTCAATTTTTTTTTTATTAGGAATGCTTTTTCGCAGCTGAGTTTATTTAAAGTTAGTTAAAGAAAAGTATGCCAATTTTTTATATTCATGTGCTCATAAGGCTTTGATGCAAGTGCCCATTACTTTCTCACCCTGATGCATTCCTCTCTGATTAGACTCTCGGACAACTTTGAATGCTGATGTTGCTTAGGCTTGATTATTCCATGATCGCAGTGGAATGCTGTCGGACATGATAAAAGACTCCAAGAGACAAGGGAGCTTTGGCCCTTGGTAGATCATTTAAGCAGAAGACTCAAATGACTTTGCACTACTATTCAGAGGACACCCCTTCAGGCTACCAATAACCGATGACTGAGAAATGTCTGGTATGCTCACGAGTGCGTGCAGAAGAAGGCATTAAACAAAAGAACTGTGCGATGTCCTGGTTCAAGGATATCGAAACCATCGAGTGCCATATTGGATAAAATTTAAAATTTCTATGAGCTCCTTCCTACTTTTCCTTCTCCTCGTGAGAGGAAGTAGAAACAAGAAGTTTAAGGGTACTCCCAATCCCTTGAGAATTAACACTATTTAAACAAAAATAGCTTGACCAAGATTTCGATGTAGTCCAAAAAGGTCAAAATACGCCGACATCGCTGGTTCGGCCTTATCGAGTGAATGCATAAAAATGAAACAGCAAAGAGGATCTTCGAAGCAAAGCCCGCTTACTCAAGGCGACAAGGAAGACGACTTTTAAGACATCAACCTCTTGCAGGTTACCAGAGCGCTTGGTCATGATAAAAAGACGCATCGTGCCGGGACTGTAAGGGTGTGTTATGCTGCATTATCTCAGGCAGGGACTCTTCATAGAGCGGGAGTCAGTTCAGTAAGAAAAAAAGCATCACTATCAAAAGACTTAAAATAGAGGCAATAAAAAAGCTTATTTATAAAGCTACAAATATCAACTCCACAAAAGACACCTTAGTGGAGATTGGATGAAAACTCCTCAAATAGGCGCTTTGTCGGTTTGTCCAAACAACTACTATGAAGCAACCCAATGCGAAGGAATCCAGTTTCTAAAGACTCACGACTTGCCAGTTCTTCTTAATGGAACCGAACTGAATATTGGACGCTATGGGTTAGCAGAACAGCACAATCAATTTTGGTGGTTCTTAGAAAATTGGTGGAGAACTCTGTTATTAATATCCTTTGAAGGCAAGTCTCCTTACGAGAAAAGTTAACCTCTTTTTAGTTAGTTTAAGTCGGGGAAATTAATACAATTATATTATTTGTATAATTATATTTATTGTGTGTATATTTTCGTAGGTGAGGGTATTTATATAATCGATAAGTACAAGGCTTGGCTTAGAGCATCTGCACAGGACCAGTAAGCTAGTTAAGTAAAGTAAAATTAAGATACTTTTATGGGCTTGTTTAAGCGTTTTTGTCTAGTGTAAAAGTAGTCCTTTTAAATAAACAAAAATGCATTAAAAAAAAGTTACCAGAACAGACTTTAGGGTGTTTGAATGGAAAATTCTATTTCAGGTATATGATCTTTTCTGTGAGGATCGTGGATGAACGAGGTAGAATAACTGCAAATGCTCCGACCTACGAAAAGAATTGGGTTTTGTCTGAAAGGTAAAAATTAGTGTGCTATGCTGGCTCGGCCACTTCGAGTAAGTGGACACAAAATTATAAGTTGCCTTGGATCTACCTCCACTTCAAGCATTAATTGCGAATACAAAGATGCAGCCAGAGAGAAGGATAGCGCCTTTAACACCCAACATTAAATGAAAAAACACACTCTTATCAGGACCGCTTCAGTAGCTGCCATCTAGGAATTAGTGCAGCGCAGTACGAAGATGCTGTTCGGTGAATTCAAAGTAATCTCGTTCGTATTTTACCCGAGTTCATAGTTCACGTGACAAAAATGTTTAACAACAGTTTTATTTTTTTTCATTTATTTTTATATAATAGGTAATAAAAGAACATTTATATAATTGCTCGTTAACAACGACCTTTTCGAAGTATATTCTTCGGACGACAGCTGTTCATCGGTCTCGGATGTTGACGATGAGGAATACTACTGTGTCCAAAAAATAAGGTGACATATGAATTTAAACTGCGCGCGTCGAAGGATTTGGAGCTTTTTCTTTCTTTTTAGGTTGGTAGTGCTGTCAGTGACATCTATGTGAAATTTCATGTCAAAATATATTCATAGTGTTTGAGATACGCGTCGTTTTGTGAGCTGCTAAAAGTGAGTTTTTCGTTTTTTGCGATGTCGAAATTTATTGAGCAAAGAATTTGCATTAAATTTTGTTTGCGGAATCAATTTTCTGCTGCGGATACGTTGAGGATGGTGCAAAAACTAGTATATCAGTCAGAGCTATAAAAGCGATACAGAGGAGGAGCTGAATATGGTGTAAGAGTGAAAAAAGTCTCCCAGATTGTGTATATAAAAAAGATAGAACGACCAATCGTACATGTTGCAAATTGTTAAAGTAATTTGTTTGGCTTTGTAACCTTTTATAGATTTTCTTTTTTACCTTAATATGTTCCTGCATGATACTTAAGCGCCACGATATTTCAAAATTTAGATTAGTAACTTTTTTTTACGTAAGGTTGCAGCTATTTTTCGTTACTTTTTTTGTCACGAATTTAAAGTTTTTTATTAATGAAAAATGTTATCAAATATGAAGGGGGTATTCTAGTCTAGAGGCATGAATTTCATGTAATTTTTGAAGTGTCATAAAAAAAGGCAATTAATATTTTTAGTATCCATTTTTTTATTAATTAAGTATTAACATAACAAGATTACAAAAAAAAATCATAAGGTAAAAAAGTTGAAAATTTCAAAAATTAGCAGTTGATGAAGTGGGGAACTCAAAAAATTTGCGCAATCTGAAACCTAAAAAAAAAAGATTATTAATTAAAGATTTTTTTTAACAAAATGGCGACTGCCTCAAAATAAAAACATTTTTGTACCACTTTTTTTGACTGTTTCGAATTTAAAAAAAAGGATAAAAATTTGGGGATGGGGATAGCTCCAGACATAGACAAGTCTATAAAAAAAACTGTCTAAAAATTTCAGGCAAATCGGTCCAGTAGAACCTGAGAAATCGTGGGTATTTTTTCGAAAAAGACAGTTTCGAGAAAAACGCGTTTAAAGTTTCGCGTAAAGTTGTTCGCAGTCTAAGTGAAGAAATGTTATTGTAGACTTACATTTATTCAATCTGCCATTCCTGGTTCATACATCGGACCTTCCTCGACTTCGAAAAAACTATTTTCCGCATTGGTCTCTGCATATCGAGCAGTTCTGGCCTCCTTTGATACATTGGATGCTCGGATCTCGGAGCGGTTAATCTGGGCGTTGTCTCGCTTCACAGCCGTGTAAGCCCTTGCGCTGAGGATTTTTTATCCATTTTATTAAAAACAAGAACTTCCTGATGGGAATTTAAAAATATTTCCCAATATTTTTATTTCACTCACAGCACATATGTACGTCCACGTGGTTTGAAGGTAAGAATTCAACTGTTAGCAGCTGGACGTAAGTGAATACTAAATATAAAAGATACAAGTCACCTTGGGTCCTTGTATTAAATATATACAAAGGACAAAAGGTTTTACTGAGACATATGGATTCAGGTAGACGGAGAAACCTTAATGTCTTTTGTTCGATTAGTTCCGGCCGAACCCGTTTGGATGCCGGGTCAGCAAAATACCGATATCTCCGAAAATAATTTGAGTTTTAAAAAATCTTCTCGTAGATAAATTTTTGAATAGTTAAACTTTGAAAATATAAAAAAATCGTTTTTTTTTTTTAATTTCAAGACTAGAATACCTCTTTAATGATGTGTTTTATTATAACGTACATTAACAGTATACTAGCTTATTCATCTAAATTTAAGAACAACGTTTTTAAAAAGAAATATATTGAAATCTTTAACATGGTAAAATTAACTCTGGTTCATTGATGATCTGATTAAAAAGAGGTTAATTTACGTCCGGTTAACTATCGAAGACATAATATGTGAGTTAGTTCCTATTAAAGAGTAAAAAAGACTTACCTTGATATTTGGTATGTAAATTGTTTACTACCAGGTTAAACTCTTGCCTTCCACCGCAAATATCAACACAAAGCCGTAAACGCAAGAACAGTTGAAGTTCCTTAGCAGCTGTAAACAATGAAATGGACAAATTTTCAAGCCATTAATAACGATAGTTGCTTAAACTTTGGAAATTTAAAATAATAATCTCTTTTCTTACACTGAAAAGAGGCAGCTAAGGGATATCATAGTTATATGTATCCTTAGAGGTGGGCTAATCTCACCGCCCCTTGATGTCTTCACAGAAAAAGTAACAAACATAAGGACACTTTAAAATTTCAAACCTATTCTGATTGCATGAAAGTGTACCATTTGGCTGTGGTCGAGCCTGAAAGTTAATTTAGACTACAAAATTTCGTTAAAATATGAGCAGAATCGATTGTAAAGCTGAAAGCTTCTTAGGCTTGGAGAGGCATCTCTGGAAAATAATGCGGCATACTCCTACAGATTATCTTATGCAAACGTATAGGCGACAATCGCGCATGGATATGTTGTCTGGTCCACAGCATGCAACCAGTATCATTAAGCTTTCATTTCGCCTACACTCTATAAATAAATAAAAACATTAATATTGCAGTTCATTAAGGACCACAGATATTATCATGAAACCAACATTCAAATCTAGCAAACATATTGTGAATCCTGATTGATTCATGTTGCATACCCAAAATAAGCCTACAACCATCACCCAAGCTTGTAAGGATACGTTTTATAGCATTTAATATCAAGCAATCCCATTACTGTTTGTTTCCAACATAAATAATATTCGATAAAGTTATATCCCAACTCTGACGAATTCATGTCAGGTGTTTATGAAATTTTCCAACAAAATAATGTGTATATCCTTGCAAGGCATAAATATATGATTGATTGATAAAAGACCCCTCAGCCAACTTCGAGGTACCTAACATTTTCATAAATTTAGCATGCGTCAGGCAATAATTGACCTTTTCGGACGCACCGATTCATTAAAGGTGTTCTTTGAAGAAAAAAGATTGATCATAATATTATTATGATTGCGAAAACGATTCATAATTCAAATTTATCTGGAAAAGTTTTTCAGCTAAATATGAAAAAGTCATCTGGGGTCATTCATTCTATTGACCTTTCTTATGATGAACTTCATTTTTTACCTGAACTTAAGCGCCCTTGCTCTCATTACCGCAAGTGAACTTTGAAGTGTTCACATGAATGTGTTTAATAAAATTTCTTTTCAACTTAACACGTAAAAGAAGACAACGATCCCGCTTAATGGAGCAGCTTAGCAACTCTATAAAGTATGCAATGATCCGGTTTAATTTTCTGCCCAAGCAAACGAAGTTATACTTTCGTGGCGACATTTTTTTTCAATCTGAAAAAATTAACTACAATACCATATTTTAAAAGTAAATTATAAAAATAAGTATTCATGTGATTTTGATGTGTGTTTGTGTTATGAATGTCCCAGCATTTCATTAATTCACTTAAAACAGGGGGTTGTAAAATAAAGAAAAATTGGATGACAGTATGTGTGTAGATTATATTTGAGCCACACAAGGATATTCGATGTTTACATTTGTTTTTTTATTTTTCAATATTTTTCGATCCCTTAGTGAAGAAATTCCTGGAATCCATCGAAAACTACAAGTCATACATGCCCCAGCATCATATGATACACTTGTCTTTTACAATTTATTTTCAAGAAAATACCATAATAATCAAAATCTTTCGTAACGATAGCAACTCATGGGTAGGAAATTGGACTTCGCACAAACACCACTAACACTCTTGTACTTATCGGAATTAATAGTAAATCGTAATCGAGCTTTTGCTTTGTCTGGCTTACTCGTACATATGTAAATGTGATGCTGTGAGCAACCTAAAATAAACGAAACATGGAGTTGCATACTCTAGGAAGGCGCGGAACCTTCATGTGAGCGTCAACTCACACTTGGCCACTTCCTTATAAATTTGCAAAAAGGAGTTTTGGTACCCTCCTGCCTTCGCCTCTTACCGTTTATTAAGTTAACATGTCTTATCTTCAGATTCGTAAGAGCTGCATCTGGTGTTGCTCAAGGAATTCATTTTGGACCGCTTCTATATCTCAATATCTGCGAATGCTAGAAGTAAATAGTTCTGAAGTGATTCAATCAATAAATATAAGAAAAGGCGAAATAGAAAAAAAAATATTAAAATGCTATTTAAAATAAACGAGAAAAGCAAGCTTATTATGATAATGATTGTTTCCCAAGAGCAAAAGAATTCGTTTTTTGAAGTGTTTTGCGTTTCTAATCCTTTTTAAATGTATTGAAAGGGAGTTCCCCAAGCGAGCGGAATTAATTTAAAGTTGACGTCCGGACGTAAGGCGTTTCCATTGTTAGACTGAAAGTCTGAACTCATTGAATAGACAACTAGATTCCTCTGTCGTTTTGATTTGGTGGTGGTGGTATGTTTGCCGTGCCGTATAGTATTTCATTAGAGTGGCTCTCGCATAGGAATTGAACCTGAATCTTTCTTCGAAGTGAATTCCTAGATATTTGACTTTTTGTTTTGGTCGAATGATCGAGTTATCGGGCATGGTCAAGGCAGGGTTCTTGCATTTAGTAGTTGAGCCATTATATGAGGCGGTCCTGAAGCAGATTACTTCGGTTTTGGTTGTGTTTATTTTAATTCCCCATTTTCGATACTTGTCCCAGAGTTTAAGGATATGTTCCTCAATATTGCGGAGAGCTTCAGAGGGCATTCCGGAAGAAGAATACTTGACTGAGTTATCCGCGTATAGCTGTGTTGTTGTTTTCTCACAATTTCGTGGTTGATCATGGGTATGGAAATTGAATAGGGGTGGACCAAGCTTTGTGCCTTGCGCTACTCCTGCGTGAGTTTCAAAGACCGGTGAAGTAGATTTTCCTACACGAACGTAGAATCTACAATCCGTAGGGAAACCGTGTATGATTTAAAAAGTAGTATGGGGAAAATTCAGTCTCATTAGTTTGTATACCAAACCATTGATCACCGCTGAATTGAACGCCTTTTCTATGTCAAGAAGGCAGGCAACTGTGATCTAGTTTTTGTTAAGGCCTATCGTTGTATCTTTATGAAGTTTCAACAACAGGTAAAAAGTGGAGTGGGTTAGTTTGAACCCAAATTTATTTTGTTGGATTTCACAGACCGGTTCGAATTTCCTTAGTATCAGCATTTCCAGAAGCTGAGCAACGAAAGCAACATAGCTCGGCTTATGCCATCGGTGCCAGGAGCTCAAAAAGGGACAAATAAATTCAGTTCCCCTGAACATATTCTGACGCCTTCGACATTGTCCGTCGTGGCTTTAATCGGACTATTCGTCCCTACCCACGTGCAGCCCAGAAATTAATATACAATAAGCGTTTCAAGCTAGTCTTCTTGAGATTCTCTACAAGTGCAAGAAATTAGCAGGTAGTTCTTGGAAAGCAGTTTCCTTTAGTTTAGTTTAGAGTTTTCCTTAACCAACTTCTCTCTTTAGTAGTCTACCTTTATCTTGATTTTGTTCACAACTATTTCAGGTTAGCATGGCTCTGCTAGATTCGAACACTTTGTCAATAACGTTGGAGATTACCAAACAATGGTGAGATAGTGAGACGGTGTCTTTTCCCTTCGCGTTTGTGGATTTATACTTTTGCAAAGAGTTCTCTTTTGTTGAGAAATCTGCTCTCACCTGTTTCACGAAGTCACCATCGTCACCAATGATGAAGATGTCCATTTACTTTTATTTCCTGATTATTTTGTTAGGCAGTGGATAACGATACACCCATACGTACAGTGTTGTTATGTTTTTTGAGCTACATCCAAGAGAAGTATTATATAACTTTTGAATTAGAGTTTGTTATAAGCTCTGTTCATAAAGAGCTTCTTTGTTGGTTTCTGCCATCGGAATTTCTTTGAAGAATAGTTTTTCCTAAAGGAAGTTTTTTGAACTCGCTATGACTTAGAATTCGCTCAGTAGGATCATTCTGAATTGTTTTTAAGGTATACATGTAGTGAGCCACTAAGACTTTCGTTCTTGCATTTTTCCTTAGTCTGAATATCAATATTGAGGGTTGACCTTTATTCTTACTGATGAAACGAATCCAAAACGCTAATGTTTCGGTGCTTTGTATGAAGCACTGGAAAAGTATGTCATCTTTCTTTCTTTTCGGACTAGTAGGATAAATCTGGGCTTTTGTGAGACCTTCGTCTCCTAAATTGACTCACGGTATTCTTTCAAGAATTCTTTTTCCGACTTTCTTATCAATGTCTTTTCCATGCTTTATATACATTCCACCTTCAGGCTATCACCAACTAATTTTATCCTATTATTTCGTTTAATAGCATTACGATAGTTGTTGTCCATTTTCCTTTTCCACTATTAAGGCTGTTTTTTCCAAGGTAGATATTATTTAAAGGCACACATTCTCTTACTTATATAATTCGTATGGAGTCGGCCACTGGAGAATCTGAGCTTGGGCTCATTTATGGTTAGAAAAAGCGTTTCAAGTTTAAGATTATTTTTTTCTGGAACCGGAAGCTGTAATCGACGGATTTTCGCCATCAGGATTTTTCTTTCATTCGACAGTTCCTAAAAACCTTAAAAGTCTTGCGAGACTACTCCTGACAAGTTCTCAATACTTTGTTTATTTTAGATTCCTTAAAGTAAAGTTTGTCTTGCGATTTAAGCATATTACATCCTTAGTTTTAAAGACACACTACCTGTGGCAGCTTATGTTTTTATGTGAATAACCTATTCCCCATTTATTATAATGAAAGTTTGAGGCTTCTTTTTCAATAATAAATTCCATTAAAGTCACAAATACCTCCACCGCGAAAGATGGGCTCTTTTATCACAGCCAGTAATCTGTCCCAATTAAAGTTACACTTGTCATTAAAGTCGAAGAGAAAATTTCTATGCATGGCCTTCTAGCTTCTACTTTACGTATAAACAATTTAAAGATGCTTCAAAATTCAACGAAAAAGCAAAACACGTTAAAGCGAACTACGTTAATTGAATCAAGTCAGAACTTCGTTTTTGTATCCTTCTCTAGCGAGTTCCTATAAAACGCATTTCAAAATAATTATTGAAGTCATCGCTATGCCGCTGGTATTCGAAGACCCTCAAATTACCTTTCAACTCGAACTGGTTACATTCCTTAGACGTATTCAATTTTAATGATGGATTTTCTCCTTTCGACTTGCTTCGCAAGAATGTGGAGTACGAGTATTGACTCCTGGAATTGCGGAAGTAACTTTCACCATTCACTGACTTTCTGGATACCCAGCAACGTATTCGCACATGGGTTAGTTAAATCTACTTCGCTTCTTTACACTTGACATCTCATCAAAGATTAATTTACTGAAGGAGAATTCAATTGACATGGCCTTCTTCTTCCAGCTTCACAGAGATCACCTTAAGCCTGCACAAAAAAGTTGATGCCTTCGGTTCTGTTTGTCAGTTGATTTTTGGCATTGTGTGTTCGTACCGCAGAAAGAGGATGAATTGCGAGTTCTGTGTGTTTCTTGGTATTCTTTCGTTTAATATTTACTGAACGGATTTTGGTTTAGAGCTCGCCAGGACTTGGCCGACCTCATAAATAGCTATTAAGGAGTTTAAGCAATCTCATCATTGTTATTGCCATCATTAATCACTTATGATTGGTTTCTTGAAACCATTTGAGTTGTCAGCCGGAAATTGTATGGAGTTTTCTGTGAATACCGGACTAGCTTAATGGAGACTTTTATGAATCCAAACAACAGTGCGAGATATTAATTAAAAATTAAATTTTTAGCTAAGCTGACTGCGAGTAAAGAGAGTTAATCTGTTAAATTATTTACTTGAATTTTAACGCAGCATAGTCGTTGTATGAGTGTTACTATATTATATTATTACTGTAGCTTCAATCAAACTGTCCACTGTTTAAAATTTAGAAATTAATTATTATGGTTTTGGTGTTAATTTCAGATCAAGAATCGTTCGTAACTTTTCAATTGCTTACAAAAATAAAACTTAGAATAAATTTTAACTTTAAAGATCTCAAAATCCCTGCCACTTGTGTCTCAAAAACCGGTTAAAGAAATTAATTTTTAACATACCGAATTAAATTCCTATTTGTAGAGAGCATTTAAAAACAATTTTGCCTTAATTGCTGCCTTTACGTCCATCTAGTTCCAACTCTTTTAACTCTACGAAAACCTGAAACGCGAATGGCTTTTCTTTTAATTCAATAACTATCTATCTAGCTGTCGGTAGGCTCAAAAACTTTAATACATGTGGTGTTGATGGCATCTCAAATGTTACCGTTCTTTACTCACGTATTTAACGGCTGCATTTTTCTGGAGTTTTTCCTGATGAATTCAAATGGGCGAATGTCGTACCTCATTTAAAAAAAAGGTGCGGTCGTTGGTGCTGTGATTTAATAAAGAGTTGTATATATTTTTGAATAAGACTTATTTCTTCAGGTTTCTTCAATATGATTTTTGAAACAGAAAATCTACCGAAGTAAAAGTAGAGCTTGGCATGGTTAACCACGACATAATGTTATAGAAACTCGACTATGCTGGTCTTAGTGCCTGTGGACTTGTTTACATTATATCTTCGAAAAGATTTAAAAAAGATAACATTAGAAGCAGCGTTCTTTCCTAAATATTTGTGTGCCGCAGGGGTCATTATTGGAACAATTTTTTTTATATTAAAATGTATTGTTTGGATTAAAATTTAAAACCACTCTTACCGCATTTGCTGACGACATAACATGTTTATTTGTAACAGTCTTCTTTAAATGCGTCTAGCTATTACGTTACTTGGATCCAATGTGCCGTTATTGAAACTTTCACTACGAGTTTGTCTTCAAATAAATTAGGATAAACCGATGCACAAATGAAATCGATCTGTCGGACATCAACTGCGACAAAATGTCACAGTCGAAGTTTGTAGCGTTGAAAGTAAGGTAAAGGAAAAAAGTTTATCTATTTTGAGAAAAATATTCACTCAAAAAATGACACCATGATGGTATGAAGACACAATGCCAAAAATCAACTGACAGATAGAACCGAAGTCATCAACTTTTTTGTGCAGGCTTAAGGTGATCCTTGTGAAGCTGGAAGAAGAAGGCCATGTCAATTGAATTCTCCTTCAGTAAATTAATCTTTGATGAGTTATGGGCTTACAGACATAGCTGCCACTTTGCGTGGATTCATCAACTATAAATAGATGAAAAGAGAAAATAAATTGGTTGGACAGGACGAGATTTTAAGCTACTGTATGTATTACTAAAAAAGTGGTTAAATGCACTGCATTTTGTCGGACAGTCATTGTCTTCAAAAGTAGAAATTTTTTTGAAACAGACGAATAGTTGAGTATATTGTTGACTGATTTCCATTCATTTTTGAAATTTCCTTTTGCAGAATTTATCATATTATTTAATAGGTCTCGCGGCAAATCGTAATCTCCTTATAAGGGTTCGCATAGCATCCAAAGGAACCCTCTTGCTAAGCTTCCGTAAAAAATCGAATTCCAATAAAAAAAAAAAATAAATGTTTGCAACTTGTGGAACGAATTTCAAAAATAATGGGTTTCAAGCAAATTGAACGTTTAGTTCTACCCAACCAAACAAAGTATCACATCCATGTGTACGTATTTTTCTGAAAAATGAGTTGTTTTTAAAGCACACAAGGATAATAGATGTTGAGACTCTTTTTTTATTTTTAAATCCGTTCCGTATAATAATATCTTGAATTAGTTGACAACTGTAACCTAAACACGCTCTAGAATCACATGATACACTTTTCTTTAATAATTTATTTTCAAGACAAGACAATTACAATCAATGTCTTTAGTTGCGAAAGCAAAACACGTACTCAAATGTAACACGAGTTACGTCGGGCATTCACCTGACTAACGAATTTTCCACCGGTCAGCATACGAAGTTCATTGCATTAACACATTGCGTTTGCATTTCCTTTTAATTTGCTCACCTTGCCGTTGTTGTGTTTTGCGATGGCCATTGAACTTCATATGCTGACTATGGGAAAATATCCATAAGTTATTTTTAAGGTATGCTTAGATTTTGAAGAATAAATAAAAGTCAGTCATAAGACCACCATCAAACACCATAGTGTTATTCATTTCATTTAACTCACGCTGTAGGGTAGGAAATTGCAACTCGCACTAACAATAGTTTGACATTCACCAATGACTTTCTCGCAAAAAAAATTACAAGATCATAGATACACACATTTCTACAATATGTCTGCATCAAATAATCTTTTAATCTTGTGTTCCTTTAAAATTCTTATTTTGATAAACTTTTTAATTTCCCATTTGGAAGTTCGTATTCTCATAAGAGTTACAAGTAAAATGATGTCGTGGCCGAGTAATCCGATTCGTTTCGTTTTTTTTTAATCTTCTTTATTTAACGTAGCAGAGCATTTTATAAATTATTGGACATTGATTTGGTTTTACGCTACCTTACAACTTAATATATCTCAGTTAAAGAACAGAGAATGAAAGTAAAAGCTAGTGGCAAAAACTTTCAGGAGTTATTATTATAGTGATTCTTATTAGAGCGCAGAGCAGTACTAATACAATCAGACCGACTTTACAAATGTGGACTACTAACATTTGAATATACAAATAATTAAGCACATTGTTAATAAATAAACATATAAATAAACACAAATTTAATAAATAATCATATGAAAAAATAACATGAAAAAATTAATAAATATATTATAAGATCAATTATTAAATAAATAAATAAATAAGTTAATGGTTATATAAATAAAAAAATAAATAAATAAATAAGTTAGTAAATAGATAAATTAAAAAATATATAAATAAAAAAAAAGTAGAATGTAAATAAATATACACTCTATAAATAAATTAATAAATGAGCAATTAAATGAGGACAATGTTCATAAACATAAATATATAAATAAAAAAATATAAGTAAATATTAGTTATCAAAAATAAAAATTCCTTAAATAACCAAATCTGATATTAACTGGTTTTCAGAAGTACTGCAGGCCAAGTTATAGCGTTCGAATAATTTCCCTAATCTAATTTGGACAGTTTCAATATTTGTCAGCGTGTGTAACTCATTGGTTAAGAAATACCAAAGAAGATTGTGTATCATTTTGAGCAGTCTATTTTGGGCAACTTGTCATTTGCGGATATGGCTGTAAGCACAGTTTTCAGATTCAGAGTTCGTGAGGCGTGGGTTGTCTGACGTGTATATATAATAAAGGACAGGACTTGTAAGTGCTTCTTGAGGTACACCAGCGATCGCATTATAATCATCCGAGAGCGAGTTATTTACAGTCACATTAAACGTTCTTCCACTGAGAAAGGATTGAGTGATTTTTATCAAATAGATTGGAAAGTTCAGGGTAACGAGTTTTTGCAAGAGCCCTTTATGCCACATGGTGTCAACTGCATTTTCGACATTGCCTATTTCAAAATTGATTTTTATGTGTGATCTGATTCCAACCTGCTTTATTAGAATCAAAATGAGAACTGATTTAGGCTAATTAGCCTATAGTTGCATGGCAAGCTTGGAATTTTTCCCGGTTTTTATATTGGTATTACCTTCGAAGACTTCTAAGCTTTTGGAAAGTTTCCAATTCTAACGCAACTATTAAATAAAGCCTGCAAAATCATAATACCTATTAAGGAGGTGCTTAAGGTATTCGTTCCTTACATTATCAATACTTGGAGATTTAAATTTTATAAGAGTGTTCATTATATTTTCAATATCGACAATTGAAACAATAGGGTGGCCTAAACATTTCGGTCAAAGCAATTTGAAATGGCAATCAAAACTACGTGCAGTTTGTCTCGCTTACTCTTGCATATTTATGGAGATACTATGAGGAATCTTAAATTTAAAAAAATAGACTGCTGCTGTACTTTTAGGAAGCGCGGTACCCTTCGTGTGAGAGTCATCTCTCAATTAGCTACTGTTTTAAGTTCGATGCATTATTCCTTTTATTTTGTCCTTGATATGATTTTGCGGGAGCTCTTTTTGCAATTTATTCTGAGTTTATTTTTACGTAGGTATTAATTTCTTTACCTAGCGTCTTGATAGTCAAGGTTGCAACGTTTATCAGAAGTCCTGCCATGAAATGGTCAGTAATCATCAAATTGACAAAATATTTCTCGCAATTTCTGATTAAACCTATTTTTAAGCGTTCATGAATATGGTCTAAACGTATACCCGTTGGGTTCAAGAGGTCGATATGGAACAAATTGCACTCACTTATGTGAAAAACAAAACCGGTGCTGGATTTCTTCCACGATTAGCAGGTTTTGTTTATCATGCGCAATCATTAGTTCAATTGTGCACAAAGCAAACTTATACAAACTTATGATTTCTACTTTAGTCGTTACAAACGGCGGCTGGCCGCCCTTATAACTTGAAACCAAACGTTTTTGCAAAACCATCCCATTGAATATCCGTACCCCATGGAAGCATTGAACCATTCAAGAAGAAAGAAATTATTAGATATTAGTCTCCAATTCCGTTGAGGGCATTTTTTTCTTTTCTTGAAACCAACCTTTCAGAGTAAACGATACTCCACTCAAGGAGAGCCCCAACCCAACCATTGAAGAACAACCTCAAAGGATTTACTCAACCATTATTATACGGAATGGTTAGTAATTGTTGATCACATCAACAAAAGTACTTGCAATTTATTGCAAGTTTGCAATTTTCAATTTCACGTTTTCTATTTTTCCCTTTTAATTATAATTTGTTAACGTAAGCATAATTTTGTTTATTTGTTTGCTGTTGTTTTCTGTAATTTTGCACCTTTTGATAACGCATGCACCTTTTGTATACGTTTTTGCCACCTGCACGTTTCTGTTTAAGTAAGCACTTATTTTTGTATAAATAGATCTGAAATAAATAATTTGACTCACTGTTAGTATTCAATCGAACCAAGCCTTTTCTTGTTTACCTAATGTGAGGCTGCATTAGGCGATTGAAGTTAACACAAAGTAAAAGTGTCTAAGGAGTGGAACTTTACATTTGGTCCTTCGAGCCGGATTAGCCGGAAAGTGTTAAATTACATATTTTAAATTGGTACGAGACCAAGAAAAATATATTGATAATTTTATTGAGTTAAAGTGATATCAACAAAAGTCTACAAACATTTGCAATGAGTGAATTCGAGGGCATCGCGCAATTACAAACCGATATTAGTGAAGAAGTGCATCGGTTGTGGACCAATTTTAAAAAGGATGGAGAGTCTCGTTACACTAATGAGTACTTCAGGAAGCGACTCGAACAATTAGAAGCGTATTGGACCGACTTCCAGATCAACAATGGGTACTTGGAAGACCTGCGGAAAACCAATCCGCAGCACGACTACTTCACCCAGAAGTACTTTCAGCAGTTCGAGACGAGGTACCAGGACATCAAGGGCACCTTTAAGATGAAAATGGAGCAAATGCGAAAGAAGACTGGCCCGCAACATTTTGACGAACAAGCGGCGCCAGCAACATCAACGAAAGCACAGTCTCAAGTTCAGCCACAACCAACACTAGAGCCATTGTCCACTGCAGGCATGCAGCCATCAAGGTTGTCTCCCATCAATGAAGATAAATCAGATCCAGGGAAGGTTCAAGCGAGGTTCAAGAAATTAATTGTCATTAAAAACAACTTCACCCGCATCATTAACAGCTTGGATTTGAGTCAAGGTGCTGTATACCTCAGATTCAAATTAGACCAGCTAAGAGATTGCTGGACGAAACTTGAAATAATAAACGACGACATAATGTCTACGTTAGAAGAAGCTGACTACGATCATGAATATGTCTGCAACAATGAGTTTATTGAATTGGAGCAGATGTATCAAGATGCGTACATCCAAATTAAAGAAGCTGAAGGTCAGCAGCAACCACCTGTACATCAACAACCACCTACACACCGAGAGATCAAGCTTCCAGCAATAAGCATTCCATCGTTTAGTGGAAAGTACGAGGAGTGGACATCATTCTGGGAACTGTTTGAGCGTTTAGTTCACCAGAATATTACTTTAAGCGACGTTGAACGGATCCAGTATTTGAAGGGAAACTTGAAGGGTGAAGCTGCCAGAATAGTTAGTCACCTATCCCCAACATCAAATAACTATGAGACAGCTATAGAACTACTTACCAAGCGCTTCCAAAATCCTGCCGTACTAGTCAACAATTACATCCAAAGGTTGTTGAACTTGAAACCGACTCGGAACGAAAACGCATTTGAACTAAAAACAATTATGGACACGTCCCGAGAAATCTTGTACGGTATTAACAACTTGGGAGTTGACACTAACTCCTGGGATCCGTTAATAATCCAGTTACTTTGTCCAAAACTTGACCCGGAAACCAGGAAATTATATCAACAGTCAAGAGGGACGTCAACAGAAATACCTAAGCTTGAGGATTTCTTTAATTTCATCGAGGGCAGATTCCGAGGTTTAGAAAGTAGCCGCGAATCAACCCGGGACCCCCAATCATATACAATGAGAGCAGCAGCGACAAGGAACCATTTGACTACCGTCACACAGTCAAGGTGTGCTGTTTGCAGCGAGTTTCATCAAATATATAGCTGCAAAAGGTTCCTAAGCATGAGGCCTAAAAACCGTTTGGAAGTAATCCAACGGTCAAGGTTGTGTTTTAACTGTTTGAGAGATGGACATGTCGCACAGGAATGTCCAGTGAAAAAGGGTTGCAAAATGTGCGCACAACCACATAACTCCTTGCTTCATCTCCCCCGAGCACCAGTAGAAGAAACACCATCGTCAGCACGAGTCGCTACTACCTGTCATAACAATAGGATGACACTATTAGCCACAGCCATGGTGAATATTTGCGTTGGAGGAGAAGCAAGACTAGTACGAGCCTTGATTGACCAAGGGTCTCAATCGTGCTTCGTTACGGAGAAACTAGCACGCCAAATGAAGATACCCTTAGTCCAGTACAGATCTAAAATCAGTGGCATAAACGGTCATGCAACAGAAATCGTTGCAGCTTGTGAAATTACTATTCGGTCAATTCACGATGAGAGAGTCAGTTTGGAAGTGGAGGCATTAGTTATGCCAGTAATTACATCGAGACTACCAGTGCATCCAATTAGCTCCCACCAGTGGCCGCACATAAAAGGTCTGAAATTGGCTGACCCATGGTATGGAGAACCTCAAGATATCGACTTGTTAATTGGGTCTGATATCTTGCCACAATTTTTGACGAAAGGAGTAGTCAAAGGTCCAGCTAATACTCCGATGGCTCAAAATACAAAATTTGGCTGGATACTTTCGGGTCCAATCATCACTACACCGATCTCGAGGAAGCAGTCCCAAGGCAAAAACCTCACATCATGCATCAGTGTGTGCAGGGAAGATGAGGAGTTGAAGAAATTTTGGGAATTAGAAGAAGTTCCCAGTGAGAAAATCAAATCTGAAGAAGACGAAAGGTGCGAAAATCACTTTCTATTAACGCACAAACGCGACGAAATGGGACGTTATACAGTCCACTTACCCCTGCGAAAGGATCGCACTGTATTGGGAGATTCACGCAAAATGGCTTTGAAACGCTTTTTCATCTTGGAACAAAGATTCGCAAAAAATGACAGTCTACGGCAAGAATATTCGAAGTTCATTCAGGAATATATTGATCTGGGACACATGGAGGAAGCAACGGGGTGTACTACTGAAAAGACGTATTATCTTCCGCATCATGCAGTCCTAAAAAGTGAAAGCTCTACAACCAAATTGAGGGTTGTGTTCGACGCCTCAGCAGCAACTACCTCTGGTGAGTCCCTGAACAGCATTATGATGACTGGTCCTGTGGTTCAAAAGGATTTGTTCTTCCTGCTTCTTCGATGGAGGTCCTTTGAAATCGTGTTCACTGCTGACATCGAGAAAATGTACCGGCAGATATTAGTTAGCAAAGATGATCGAAATTTGCAGCGGATTTTCTGGAGAGCTAGTTCTAGCGACCCCGTCAAGGAATATATACTCAGAACCGTCACTTATGGTACAGCTTCGGCACCATACTTAGCTATTAAGACTCTGTGTCAGTTAGCCGAGGACGAAAAGCAGAGATATCCATTAGCAAGCAAAACTGTGAAAGAAGGATTCTACGTGGACGACTGTCTGGGTGGTGCGAATTCAATAGGAGAGTGCCGAAGGCTACAACAAGAATTGACGCAAATGCTCCAAAGTGGTGGATTTCACTTACGTAAATGGACATCAAATCGTACGGAGATTGTAAGCGCGTTGCCCAGAGACGAGGTTGAAATGGAGCTAGACCATGGCTTTGACAACGAAACAACATTCAAGGTCTTAGGCATAAAATGGTGTCCTAGGGCAGATGACTTCCGTTTCAAGGTCAACTCGTCGTTATTCAGTACAAAGGGTACCAAACGAGCAATACTTAGTGACGCTGGAAAAATCTTCGATCCTTTTGGATGGTTATCGCCAGTAACTGTCAAGGCAAAGATCATTATTCAACGTCTTTGGCTTTTGGGCATTGGTTGGGATGAGAAAGTCCCAGAGAAACTTCAAGAGGAATGGAGTGAATTCAAGACCAGGCTATCATCGTTGGAAAGTGTCAGAATTCCGAGATGGACACAACAAAATGAAGGATCTCAAGTTGAGTTACATGGATTCGCAGATGCATCCGAATTAGCATATGCAGCCGTTGTGTATCTCAAGATTAATAATGGCGACGCTACTACAATCAGTCTAATTGCATCAAAGACAAAGGTGGCACCGGTGAAGCAGGTTTCATTGGCAAGGCTAGAGTTATGCGCAGCAGCACTTCTTACGAAGTTAATGAAGAACATCAAGGAGGGAGCAGATATGAAATACAACCGAGTTTTCGCATGGTCAGATTCTACCATAGTACTGAGCTGGTTAAAACAACATCCAGTGAAATGGAATACATTTGTTGCCAACCGAGTGTCCTATGTACAACAACATTTTGTAGGACAATGGAGGTTTGTGCCAGGAAAAGAGAATCCAGCTGACATTCCATCTAGAGGATCATTTGGAGATACTCTCGCTGAAAATTCATCTTGGTGGCATGGACCAGACTGGTTAAAGAAAGATGAAAATCATTGGCCAGCCGACAAATCAATGACGGAAATTCAAGAATTACCGGAAGTCAGAAAGATACGCGCTTGTTTGTCAGTGGATAACAGCATTCCACCATGCAAGTATGATATTTTTCTCAAATTCTCTTCGTTCTCGAAACTTCAGCGTATAACCGCATATTGCTTGCGATTTCAAAACAACTGCAAAAGGAGTACCAGACGTGAAGAGCGTACACTGGGCGGGTTAACACTAGAGGAACTTTTGGAAGCAGAAAGAATGCTGGTAAAGGGTGCTCAACAATGTTTCTCTGAGGATGTGGCAAATCTTCTGACAACCAATACTTTGAAATCAGACAGCAAAATATCTTCACTGAACCCATTTGTCGATTCAAATGGAATATTACGAGTGGGAGGCCGTTTAAAACATGCAAACTTGACAATGGATCAAAAGCATCCTATGATTCTCTCGTCGTCCCACCCACTGGCACGATTAATTGTTACTAAGGCTCACAAGGATACGCTGCACGGTGGCGTAAGACTCACTTTAAATCACATCAGGAGAAAATTCTGGATCATTAGAGGAACCAACACCGTTAAAGCGATTATAAATCAATGCGTTAAATGCTTTCGTTTCAAGGCCAAGGAATCAAGTCAACTTATGGGACAACTTCCGGAAGCACGAGTGAGGTTTTCACGGCCATTTACTCACTGTGGAGTAGATTATGCAGGTCCAGTCCACATCAGATGCTCACAGTTTCGGGGTGTTAAGTCACATAAGGCTTACATAGCACTTTTCGTTTGCATGGCAACAAAGGCAGTGCACATTGAGCTTACTTCTGACTTAACAACGGACGGGTTTATGGCAGCATTACGACGCATGATCAGCAGAAGAGGATCTGTGTATCACATTTATAGTGATAATGGAACCAACTTCATCGGAGCTAAAAACATTATCGACGCATTGCAAATCAACCTAACAAACAGTGGAATACAGTGGCATTTCATACCACCAGGAGCTCCACATTTTGGTGGACTCTGGGAAGCCGGAGTTAAATCCGCGAAGTACCATTTGAACAGAATTATTGGAGAGCAGAAATTAACTTACGAAGAGATGAACACTATTCTGGTACAAGTAGAGGGATGTTTGAACTCCAGACCACTCTGTGCGTTAACAGACAATATTGAGGATCTTGATGTATTAACACCGGGCCATTTCATTGTTGGAGAACCATTGCTAGCCTCACAACAAGATTTCATTTTGGATATGTCTGTGAGTAGCTTAAAGAGGTGGAAGCTAATTCAAAAACTAAAAAACGACCTGTGCAAACGATGGTATGAGGATTACTTATCAAGGATGCAACAACGATACAAGTGGAAGCATTTAACAAGGAATATTGAGGTCGGACAATTGGTACTGCTGAAGGGTGAACTTATTTCACCATCGAAGTGGCCTTTGGGAAAAATTGTGGAAGTGCATAGTGGAGCTGATGGGCTAACCAGAGTTGTGACGGTAAAAACGGAAAAAGGAGTATTGAAACGACCAATAACCAAGGTGTGTCCGCTACCCAATGAAGAAAACCCTATGAAGCCTCAGGAGAAAGAAGATGAATCGAAGGTGAAACAGTCTCCGATTTCAACAAGGAACCAGAGAATTAAGAAACATCCATGCAAGTTTCCTGTTGCTCTTGCAGTTCTGTCAGTTCTTGCATTAGTTACGCCAGGATCTACACGATACACAATAACCCATCCGGAGGCTGGAATATTTGTGGAACAATTTGGAACAGCCAGAATTCAACGGGGCGTACTTCGCACCAGCATTCGATACCCGATGCTAGATCTACTACGTGATCAATCAAACGTAAATAAGACAAGAGACCAATTGATTGAGCTATGTAGACGGGCAAGTGCAGCGACTAAGGAAAATCAGTGCGAAGAATTGCGAAATCACTTGGATGAAGAATGGAAAAATGTATTCTCGATTTTCAAGAGGCTTGAAATAACACCACACAAAAGACAAAAACGAGGAATACTAGGAACCATCCTTACTTCAATATTTGGAGTCAACGAAGAAGTTTACCAGGATATCGAAGCTCTTGACAAAAATCAGAGGGCTCTAATCAAGGGTAGTCAAACCAATACCAAGATAATGCTGTCGACAATTGCGAGTGTGAACGACACAGAAACCAGAATCGGCAAGAAAATAAACAGCTTCACCAAACGACTTAATGCTGGTTTAGAAGAGATCAACAAGATGGAAAACTGGTACAAATTCATTGATGAGAATAAGATAAACATATACGTGACGAACGCATATTTGATAGCGCTTAGCTACATGCGGGAGATCGAAACAAAATACAACAAGCTACTTAATGCATATCTGAAACGTAGCCACTTATTGGAATTTTTGTCGCATGAAAGCATGGAAAAGATTATCCACGAGTGTGCTGAGAAGCTTGGTCCTGACATGACAATTCTACCGGATCCAATGGACAAATTGGAAATTTCATCAAACTCATCAGAGATCCTAATAACGGGATATTTCATGATTATAGACGCCAACGAATATGAGCTGATTAAAATCAACACTGTTCCTGAAAAAATCGATGTGCAGACATTCCGAGAAGTGCAGATACAGCAACCGGTACTTGGAGTCAATTATTATCTACAACGATATTTTGAAATACCATTGAAAGATATAATTGGGACTCAAACTATCAATGAAACAACCTTTATTCTTCGGCCATCAATATTTCAAAGTATTGACCAGAGCGAGGACTGTATTGTTCAACAGCTGTACAAGAAGCTGTCCTTCAAACAATGTCCAACCAAAACATTAAAAATAAAGCACACAATATGGAAAGAATTATGGACTCACAACACATGGATGTTCATAACACCTAAAACAACAACAATATTTGTAAATTGTGGACTAGAACGTGAAGAAGTAGTTCTTAATGAAACAGGCGTAATTCATATCTCACCAGACTGCGTCATCGAATCCAATTCCATACGATTGGAAGCAAGGGTACTCAAGGAATCAAGAGTAGTGATGCATTTTAGCAAATCAATTGCCACTCTAAACACAACACTATCGACACACGTTCCAGTTTATTTTGCGAATGAAACTATCATTCCGCTCAGTAAGGATATAACGGAGATCTCAAATCTAAACCACCAAGAAACCATTGAAGCGCTCAACCGGCTACATGACGAAAATTGGAAAACCATCATAAAACATCAGTATTGGGCATTTGGGTCTTGGATTTCAATTATTGTTGCAGCAATTCTTTTAATCTTATTATTGGCTGTAATCCTCAAATACGGCAAATGCCCGACCAAAAGATCCCAGGACATCGAATTAAGAGACAACAGAAGCAGTACAACACCACGGTTTAGGATGAACTGGAGAACAGCTCCGGAGGAGGCAGAATGTTGATCACATCAACAAAAGTACTTGCAATTTATTGCAAGTTTGCAATTTTCAATTTCACGTTTTCTATTTTTCCCTTTTAATTATAATTTGTTAACGTAAGCATAATTTTGTTTATTTGTTTGCTGTTGTTTTCTGTAATTTTGCACCTTTTGATAACGCATGCACCTTTTGTATACGTTTTTGCCACCTGCACGTTTCTGTTTAAGTAAGCACTTATTTTTGTATAAATAGATCTGAAATAAATAATTTGACTCACTGTTAGTATTCAATCGAACCAAGCCTTTTCTTGTTTACCTAATGTGAGGCTGCATTAGGCGATTGAAGTTAACACAAAGTAAAAGTGTCTAAGGAGTGGAACTTTACAGTAATAGGCCAACCGGCAACCCGACATTATTATAATGTATGCACATAACCGGGTGTGTGACCCAATCTACCCTAACCACCTCGTGTTTGTACGACTATATATGAATTTTAAAATTGACAGAAAAATAAAAAGAGTGTATCCTTGGTTCTATGATATTTTGCCCCAGACACACACATACTCTGAGAGAAACGGGTCAGTGAATTTTATCCACATTGTGGCCAAATTCCCGTGTCTTTATTAAATTTGAATAAATTGCCAAGAAGAAACCGAAGAAAGGATACATGCGACGACGACATCCTTTTGAAGTGGAAAGTGTTGAGTTCTTCACTAGCATTGAAAGCCGGGGGGTTGCTTTTTTCCTAGGGAATTATCCTTTTGTGGTTTTTCGAGAGAGTTCCCACATTTGTACATTGGCTCCACTTTCACCAAACAAAATGGCAACACAAACTCGAATGGGTCTAACACCGGTGCCGGTGTTGGAACAGGAAATACCATAAAAAAAATGTATATATTTAAAAGGAGACTCAAAGCCTTTTCGCCACCCGCAGTCTCCGGTGGTGTGTGCATTTCAAAAAGGCGATCCTGCCATTGCTGTGACTGTATGCCTGTCTATTCAGAATAAAGTATGCCTTTGAGTTTCACACTAACCTTTTGCCACACTCATATACAACCCATGGTGCTGTGTTACTAGTTTCCCTTTAAAAGTCTCACCTCCTGGCACCTATTTTTGGGAAGTCAAAGAAAATTGATATCCCCTTGCGAGATGGAGAAAAAGGATGATAGAATTTATGAAAATATATTATATGCGGACAGGATGTACGGTGGTAATAACCTGGGAATACACAAGGTGAATTAGATGCTAATGGCCTTCAATTTGGTAGCTCCTCCTGCACGCATGCTAAATGTACTTGTGTAAAATATAGACAAGTGATGTCAGGAATGAAAAAGTGGATGAAGTCTCCTTAAAAGGAATGAAATATGAACGACATCGAAGGAAAACTCAATATTAATTTTCTTCTTACTTTTTTGTATGTCCTGTGCGGTTGCACACTGGAGTAGAGGGATTTTAATTCCATCCTTTCATATTTGCATGTGGAACTTTCCGGTTTATTTCAGATCACTTCCTGTAAGTTGGTGTTGTTGGTATTGTTTGAAGACTTGCACTCTCAAGGGATTGTGACTACCCTCTTAGTGCATTTTTTATTGATTGGGCAAAAGGGCGGAATGATTTTGTGATGTCCGAAACACGTATGTATTTTTATTCCAATCGCTCCATAAGTAAAGACCGACTAAAATTTGAAGCTCGCTTGCTATTGACTGGAAGGCTTATCTTCGTCATTGAGACTCTTCATTGAGGTGGTTTCTTTGACTTGGTATCCATCAGTTGATCTTCTTCTTTTAACTTGATCAATCCTTGAAGGAATAGCAGCTTTCATGCGAACTATTTTTATTTTAGTTGCTGTTAGTTAAATCCTCATGTAGGACTGCGTTGCAGGGCTTTCATCCCATATATTATTTATAAGGAATAGGAACGAAGACTATAACATTATGATGCATTTTTCTGAGCAACTGTTCGAAGAATAACACTTCAAAGCCGCTGTAACTTTGAGGTAAGGAAGCAATTGACTTATAATTGCTTGCATGGGGATAAAAATTCTCATGAAAACTGATGGAAAAGTTCGGCTTAATTGTGGAGCAGATTGACATCAATGATCTAAGCCAGGAAGACAGTGCGGTAAAGGCCGGTTTCGAAAATCGACACCAATAGAAAAGACCTCAATCAACCTTAGCTATAAAATCGCAGGAAACAAACTTAGGATCGAGCTTGTGGGAAAGACTTGTTAATTGAGGCCATGTCAAACCCGAACCAAACTACGTACTTCGATGTTAACTTGCGTCTTCATGATCGATTGAGTGTCTGAGTGTTGATTCAACTGCCCTTCACTGGAGTGATCGAACAGGGAATGTAGTTTGAGAGTAAAGCAGCATAAGTCTCGACTTTCAACTCCTACACATATTAAACGCGGTTTAGTAACGTTCATATTTTTGTAAATGTTTACTTGATGACTTCTCCGGGATATGGCGCACCGAGGACAAAATTCCAGAAGGAATGATGACTTATCCGTTTGGATTGAAATGCACCAGCTGACAATGTTCACGTGTTTCCAAAATTACTGAGACGCCACTTCACAAAATTCAAGTTTCACCCGTCTGTCTGTCTGAACGCGATAAACTCAAAAATTACCGAACGGATTTTTATAGGATTTACACTAATGAACAAAGTGGTTTTATGAGGAAGCATCAGGAGCATAGTTCATTAAAGTTTTGTATTAATTGGTTGAAATAACACTTTTATCGACGTAAGTATGTGAATGCAGCCTTAACACTAAGAAATATTGAACTGTTTCAATAGAAAATGTCAATGAACGAAAATAGTGTTGGAAAAAACAAAAAACATGACTGCGTAAAGTGAAAATTGTAAAGTTAAAATTTTCATATTTATTTAAAAAATTGGAATGGTGGCTTAAAGTGGCATTCAAAAGAAAGTTTTATAAAAAATTATCTTTTCAATCACTAGACGATTTAAAGATGTAATTTTTGTGAAAGTTAGTTGAATGTCGTGATAGTTGAAGTTTAATTGGCTTGCTTGAAAAATGCAGTTTGCTCAGATTTATCAGGCATTGACTACGAGGATTATTCGTATTAGAAAAACGTTTTCGTAATTACCAAGCGTTTAAGTATTTTACTCATTTTCTACTTTATGTTTTCTCTTATGTAAGTTGGAAAAAGAAGCAAAAGGCGTTCCTGTCGTTGATTTATTGTCAGACAACATGTCTGAATAATTGTTCCAATGAAGTAAACTAATTTATTTACTTTTTCAACCGACTAATTCGAATTCCAATTAAATTGCATTTCTTGCTATTTTATGATATTCTCCTGTCCTAGGTACAAGACTTACTAAACCGTATACACTCCTCCTCAAAAATGACACCCCTTAGGACTGTTTTCTATCATCCGTTGCTCCCAAACCATGCAAACATTACTTATATTTCAGGTTATTGAAGTATTTTACGTTTTAGAAAAAAATTTTAAGTATATTGAGCCACCTTTCTGCTCTAAAAAATCACACATCCAGTTTGGAAGGGATGCATACAAATTGGGCAAATAATTTATCGAAATCGAGCTCCAAGCTAATTCGATGGCTTGGATTAGTTCGGGTACACTAGAATGATGTTGTCCTGTCCGTATACTTAACGTTTCAATCCTCCCCAAACTTTTTTGATGATAGTCCAGCCTAATAGATCCGCATTTTGGCTCCGTTAATACGTTTAAATTATCCGGGTGTATGTATTGGCGCATTATTATGTTGAAAAGTCTACGTTCGAGGTCCAAAAAGGGGAATGAAAGAACGGAAAAGCCTCGTTCAATAAACTATTTTGGTTATATAATAGTTATAAATTATAGTTTGCAGGTGCCATAATATGAAATGGAAAGGATCACATCTCAATCTCTGCTAGCAGCCGGTCCAAATGGATGAGTTAGCCAGCTTTCTAATTACTTTTGATTTGTCCCCTTTCCGCCTCGGTTAATGCTTTTTCTCGACCTATTTTACGTGTTCTTCAAAATAAATAGCCGAAATATATATAAGAAAGTTCGATGAACCAAAATACCAGTCCGCATACCAAAGACAGGGTGTCCTTTTCAAGTGGCGGGGAGTATATGTTTATTTTAAACAACGTGCAGAATTTTATATTCGAGGCTTATAACCTGTCTGAATGCTGAACAGCAATTTATGAACACTTTATTTATGTTATTATTGTTCGTTTAGGAATAAAAGAAACGTTAGAATAGAATTGTCCACTATTTGCTGTTTGCCAGATAGACTTCAAAGGTCAAATGTACACTGTTTGTATTTGCCTTGTTCTTCATCCAGCCTATCCACATCTATCTTTGATCTTAAGTAAATTACTGGCACAATCCAGCTCAACTGGAACGAGCTGTTATATTCCATTCTGTCTGGAGCGTCCTTTCGTGTTAATGATGCATCGTCAGGATTTATTACCACGACGGAATTATTTTTGGAATTTTTTAATTTACGGAATGAGTTACATTTACATTTTACGCGATCCAATTCATTTGGATGAACACCTATCGTACCACCAACACCGCCTGCGTTGTTCTATTTCACCTTAAATGCAGACCGAAAGGTATGCCTTCGCCGAGGAACACAAAATAAAGGATTGGAGTTGAATTTAATTTTCAGCTTTATGGCTTGAGGTGTGGTTCAATATGAAAAGGCGAAAGAAAAAATGGGCGCGTAACTGCATTAAGTAGGAGTTAACCGCTCGAAATATAGGGAAAGGTAAAAAAAAAAATGCCAACGATAGCGTCCTTGCTGAATGATTTCAATACCGCGGGCAAATAACTCGTCCTAATTAATTAAAAGTAGGCGTGCGCATGCATGTGCCTCTGGCATTTAATGTAACCATGACCGAGGAATTTATTACTATGACAACCCTTCTTAGCGTTGCCCTTTGTTTATTGTAATATATATAATAAAATTCGCCAGTGGTATTATTGAAAACTTTTATATACAATTATCTGCAACGGCACGAGCCCGTTGTACTCTCGATTCATTTAACGTAATTCAGACTTGATTTTGAATTTTATACTTGAGGTCTCTAGGCGGGAACTGTCGAAATGCAGCAAGAGACATAAGCTCTTTATTGTTTGTTGTGATTGAAATAAAAATATGGTTTACAGAGAAAAATATTCATAGCGGTGGCCGGAATAAGAAAAGCGTTGGTTTGGGAGCGCATTGGCTTGCATTCGATTAAATGATGCAGAAGCAGAACATAATCAGTTCTCTGCAGTCGGAGATACCTGATACCACTCACTTTAATGAACTTTAGTGAAAAAATAGATGTTAAAGACCCTAATCTTGATACCAGTTAGCTGAGCTTTTGCAGATTTATTGGTTGTAATTTGTCATGACAAGTTCCAATGCGTGTTTGTAAAATTGTTTCCAATCGATGGTGGACGTGACGTGGCATAGTTGCTTCAAAAATGGTATGAGTTACTTTTCACTGCCTTAAAATCGTTGGCTTTGCCATCGTCGATGTTCTTCTTAAAGCGTTATTGAGGACCTTTGTCATGCGAGGATTGAAGTCATGTTCACTTATATCAATAACATAACTTCGACACACCGTCTATCAGATTGGCGCCCTTCAAAAAGGAAAAATTTCTTCTGTTTTAAGCTCTTCCTTTACAATTGCATAGGCTTTCTTCTTTAGACTTCAGATGTTTAGTAGCCCGAAGGACGCGAGCCCGTTCTCTTCCCGAAGCTCCGCAAAAAATATTGCGTCATTGAGCGGTCAGCCGATCATGTGATTTCAAAACAATGATTTTTTTCTTTCAGACTTTCATTTATTAATTCGGTCTTCTGTTCCTGTTTCTATAATGAGTTTTCGATCACTTCATCTTTCATCAAATTTACTCTTTTGTAGGCATGTTGAGATGTCTTTGATCGATTGATCCTCTTAAATGTGGCTCTCAATATTTTCTAGCTGGCGACATTTTTATTGTTCTGAAGTGTACTTATTAAGTAAGTAAGATTCAACGTCCGCCAGTTTATTTTCCGCAGTGATATTCAGCTATGGGGATGTACCAAAGAGCACAATATTGACATAGTTTAAAGATTTCAAAACAAACTGCTCGATGCACAGGGACTTACAAATTGAAGCCGTTGCAGATTAAATAATAAAAAATGCACAACGGCATGGAGTAAGACTACAGCAACATACAAACATCGAAGCTTTGTTATCTTAAAACAATTTTTTTTCCATATTATAATATGCTTATATGAACATAATAAAGCGACAACAGGTAGGGGTTAGCCTCGAAAAAAAACAATATTGTTTTCTGCGATGGACATTGGAAACATACAAACACCGTGAGCTACAGTTGGGAAGAACTCTTAGAAAGATCCATGTTTACTTTCAGTTCAGGTGAGAAAAAAAAGGAGCTCATTAGTCCAGGAGACCAGGATCAAGATCAGAGGCGTATTATCTCCAATTCATTTTCGCCAACTGGACACGTGAGTCTCCTTATTTAATTTCACAGATTCTTTCCAAGTTTTAATTCAGTTGTCATCTGACTTTTCGATGCAAGCGAAAGCGAAGTGACAAAAATAGGTTCAAAAACCGAAACTCGTCGAGTAGAAGTACGAAAACTTAATTTACAACTTCAAAACAAAGTCAGGCGGCTTGATTAGGGAAAAAAAGCACCACGATTGTAGTACAACAACCGACTGCTGCTAACCTAACGGCGTCTTTACCGAAAGCGGCTTTGTCTAAATAGTCAAACATATTGGTAGCTCCACATCGGTCTTAAGATGTATCCGCTGGGATTCAAAATATTCACAATTCATTTAAGAACTACTAAAATGGTGCTTTCATGGATATCAGTACGTCAATCCAACCTAAAATTAATTTCGAGAAAAAAAATTCACTTAAAAATTAATTTTTCGTTCTCCAATTTGAATGCGCATTGTTTTTTTTTTGACTTTATTCTCGTCATTGCAAGGAGAAGTTTTTTTTACATTTTCTGAATGAATATCATAGTATGCATTTAAAGAGCGTTTTTGGTTTCTTATTTTTTATATACAATAACAATATACTTTAGAAAGCATTACAGGAATATAAGATCAATACAAAGACGTCGAGAAAAATCATATTTTCCATCTCTTCTCCCCCCTTTAAGAAACATTTTTTTTCAAAGTGAATTTTGTCAGCACTATAAAACAGCAAACTCCGTTGAGTCTGTTTATTTAATTTTAAATGAGTTTGAGTTAAGTGTTTAAAGATCAACCATCTTAAGACAATTAATTTAAACTCATAATATTTAAATTAATTGCCGAAGGTTTTCAATTGAATTCTACCGATTCATGAATTACAATTATGCATAAATTGTAAAATACTAAAAGTATTTAGGTTAATTCCGGAAAATATATAATTTTATTTTATGTAAACGAAACAAGTAAATAAATGCTTGAGTTGACTTTGACTTTACATAACAGATTTAACTGAAAAATTTTCACTCAAACTTTAAACTTATTAAGTGCATTGACTTTCTACTATAAGTAAAGTTCCGCCTGACCACCTTGTGACTGAGTCCGCAGTCTTTTTTTATAATATGACGGAACTATAAAACAACGTTGCAAGTGTTGTTGCAGCATGATATTTGCGTTTTATGAATTCATATAAATTGCTTGTTCAGAGAACCGAATAAAGCCTAAGTAGATTAAGTTACTTCTCAAAACCATACAGCGACAGTGATTTGAGTATACTCGATGATGGGTTGTTCATTTCATTAAGGAATCTATGCAGAATGAAAAATCGACTTGTAGCCTCTAAATTATGGTTAAAAATCATGCCGCCCTGTGGTACAAAGATGTTGATAGCAAATAGAGTCTTAGAGTTGATAGCAGAATAGCTACTAGGTGTTGTCTCAGCAGGCTTATATCATCGATAGGAGTGTTGGCTATCGTGAAAATTAAGGTAAAGTGGAAAACATTCTACAAAACTTGACCCTAATCAATTATTTAATATACCCAGAATCTTTCAGAAGGTAAAATGTAACCATCCCTAGTAAAACTACCTTCAAGTCTAGACCAACAGCTCTCTACAAGTAGCTTGACTTATATCTAGAGCTACCTCCAGTTTTATTGACTAAGATCCCTGATAAGTGAGTTCTTCTCCACAACATTGTTTTTCCTGCGTAGATCTGAGATCTCTTCATATCGGAGCTTTGTTGTCGATTTGCTTTATTCAACTGAAGTGACTGAATCCATATTGCTTCACAATCCCTTCAAGATCCCTTAAACAGAACGTTTAAGAATATTTTTCCAAAGCGCCCTAAAACATTTGTATCAACATGTAAAAAGTTCCTTGCACTTATGACGCATGGCAGTGCTGAGAGGATTTGGGTATAGTAAAAAGTTAATTTGGTCTTTGGAACCCTATCGGCTCCATAGCTCAGTTTTGCTTTGTTAGCTCAAAGAAGCATCGGCTGACTATTGAAACATGAATTGAAAATAATAAGACGGATTTGGCAACTTCCTCAAAGTTCAATCTGTGTTTTTTGTGCATTCTGACGGTTTCGGAGGAATTAAATATCCTTGTTATTATTTTCGTTCCTCTCTGTATTCCTCAAATTGAAAATTTTTCCCAAAAACCCCACATCATACATTTACGACGGAGTTTCAAACTGCTTTTAACTTCACCCATCTAACCACCAATGTTCCTAACCGTTTATTCGCGCTGTTGCATATCTACTTCCCTCGAACCTCGAACACGAAGATAAGCTTAGGATCTTAACACTTTTGTGTACGAAAACATGCCCCGTTCTTGGAAGATTTCATAGTCTTCGACCAAATTATTTAAACGAGATACATTTGCTGACATTCAAAGTCTTGCAATGGAAAGCAATGGAACACAAAAAGAGATCATCACACCGGGCACTGATCTGAAATGAACCAGAGCTAACAGTTGTCGGGACATCTCTAATAAGTAATGAAACATGGCCCCAAGCGTTGAATATCTTGTTAAATATTTTTTTCATTACCATCAAGGTAATTCTCGGAAACTTGGAAGGCAACGCAACAATTAAAATCTATTTTCGAAATATATTGATTCACAATAAACGAGTTTCTCATTCATCACGGATTTAAATTAACAATGTTAAAACTCGAGAAAGGGTTGAAAATTTCATCGAGAGTGAATTTTGATCTGCTAAGAATCCTTTTCGAAGGAAGTAAATGGGTTTACTCTTCTATTTTACCTATCTACCTGTCGTCTTTGCTACGATACGAATGTCGATAAACCCTACTCATAAGAAATTCAGCCAAAACGACATTGACTTGAAGTCTGAAACCCCTAACTAACACGCTAGCTTATTTCCTCAAAATCATGCTCATCGCTGTATCCCTAATCATTCTACCCACCCAATCGCACCCACCAAATATCGCAGCCAAAACACCCCACAGAGGCTTAGTCAACGGCTTATCCAAATGCAAAGTCATCCCCCAAAAACTCTTTTCCAAGTTATTTGCATATTTAATTTATTAAGATCCGATGTAATTACTCAACGAGGACGACGCGACGGTGATGGCGTGGCGCAGTGGTGGCAGTGTTGGCGTCGGCAGCGATGAGGACGAGGAAATGAGCACGTCCTGTGAGTCTGACGACTTCGACGAGCAAGTTTCAACCCCGGAAAGATGATGATCCATAAAACATTTTCTTCCTGATGTCTTAGACTAAATTAAGGGTTACTTCATTTCCTACGCTTGCTTTCTCGCGTGCATCTATACGAATGTATGTATAAGTATATAATCTGGCCTTTGGCAGTCAACCGGCTTTACATATATATACTCCTTCGCGCCCGCATCAGCACATGGCCGGAACGCGAAATACTTAGGAATGCAACAGCCAGCGGCAAATCGGAGTGAGATTGGGTAATAGGATTCTCTTTAAGTATTTTGCAAATTTTCATCGGAACGAAAAGCAG
Organism: Orthonevra nobilis; assembly: GCA_963555765.1. Taxonomy (NCBI): domain Eukaryota; kingdom Metazoa; phylum Arthropoda; class Insecta; order Diptera; family Syrphidae; genus Orthonevra; species Orthonevra nobilis. The sequence goes on from OY743225.1 coordinate 64,422,490, forward strand.
GGATACCACGGAATTCTATATAAGTTTATCGGGGTGCGCTGGAAATTAGCGGGTGGAAGCACACATCCTGTATGAGCTCAGTTTTGTGCTATTCACTTCGAATTGAAGAAAAGTTAGCTTTCATCCTTGGCTTCACCGGTTTTGTGGTGGCTCTTGGATAGCTAATGTCAGTTATGACATTACTTTGAAAGTGAGAACGAATTTCTGATTGGAATGGACCTAATTGGGTTGAAATGAAAGTGAGATGGATGAATGGATAGTTGGTGATAGCTTTTGAAAACCGAGGAGTTGATTTACAATCAATTTTCTTCGCGACATCTCCTGGGCTTGGATGAAAAGACAAATATTCAAATTAATATAAGAAAGACAAGACGTTGAAAAAATGTGCTTCGGACTTTTGTTAGTTTTAAAGTCGAAATATATAATGCCCCGCTCTAATTCGCTGGAGACTTAACACTCTTCCATTTTTCTTTGCTTTGCAGGCTCTTGGGATCTTCCCTTTCCCAAAGGAAATTCATACTCCACAATTATGTTTTGGGTGCGAATAAATAAATTAACCAGTGTGAAAAAAATCACGCCGATTTTCCGGCTCGAAGGACCAAAATATTTAAATATTAAAACGCAACTTCAAGAACTTATTTTCTTTTGTCTTCATATTAAGATTAACATTACAATATGTAACAAAGTTCTTTTTTTGACCTTACTGGCTGACTGCAACAGATCTTACAATGGGGCCTTTATCCCTCCGCGTGGTGTCATACGCTCTAATAAATTTCAATTATTTTTTTCAAATACTTAATTGTACAACAATATTCAATATTTTATAACATAATCTCTGGGATCCAGACAATAAAATGAACAATAAGTGATTTGTGAAACAAAGAAAAGTTTTAAATACAATACATAAGTAACAAAATTAAATAAGAAATTATGAATATTAAATAAGTGTTATTTGAGTTATTTAAAAATGAAAACAAATTGCTATGAAAAATGAAAAACGATGCCACTTTAAAAATGTTGGTATTTTTAATAAAAGATGAAACAAGGAGAGGTAAAGCCCTTTCAGGGAGGAATTTGAAAATTTAGCTCTGAGAACCTTTTATTGACAAAAATACAGAAATATGAAATCCGAGGCTGTTTTGCTTAATTCTGCTGGACTATAGCCCATGGTTTCAAAATGCACTTTTTTCCGGTATTCGCAAATTACGATTTCTATGCTATTGGGACTCACAAGCACGCCTAACCGAACACAAATTTGAAAATTCAGCTCTGAGAACCTTTTATTGACAAAAATACAGAAATATGAAATCCGAGGCTGTTTTGGTTAATTCTGCTTGACTATAGCCCATGGTTTCAAAATGCACTTTTTTCCGGAATTCGCAAATTACGATTTCTACTAACCTGATAAATGACAAGAATCACGAATTGAACACAAATTTGGAAATTTAGCTCTGAGAACCTTTTATTGACAAAAATACAGAAATTTGAAATCCGAGGCTATTTTGCTTAATTCTGCTGGACTATAGCCCATGGTTTCAAAATGTACTTTTTTCTCAAATTCGCAAATTACGATTTCTATGATATTGATAGTCACAAGCATCCCTAAGTGAACACAAATTTGAAAATTAAGTTCTGAGAACCTTTTATTGACAAAAATACAGAAATTTGAAATCCGAGGCTATTTTGCTTAATTCTGCTGGACTATAGCCCATGGTTTCAAAATGCACTTTTTTCTCAAATTTGCAAAATTACGATTTCTACTGCCCTGATAATGACAAGCATCACGAACTGAACACAAATTTGAAAATTTAGCTCTGAGAACCTTTTATTGACAAAAATACAGAAATATGAAATCCGAGGCTGTTTTGCTTAATTCTGCTGGACTATAGCCCATGGTTTCAAAATGTACTTTTTTCTCAAATTCGCAAATTACGATTTCTACTAACCTGATAATGACAAGCATCACGAATTGAACACAAATTTGGAAATTTAGCTCTGAGAACCTTTTATTGACAAAAATACAGAAATATGAAATCCGAGGCTGTTTTGCTTAATTCTGCTGGACTATAGCCCATGGTTTCAAAATGTACTTTTTTCCGGAATTCGCAAATTACGATTTCTATGATATTGATAGTCACAAGCATCCCTAAGTGAACACAAATTTGAAAATTAAGTTCTGAGAACCTTTTATTGACAAAAATACAGAAATTTGAAATCCGAGGCTATTTTGCTTAATTCTGCTGGACTATAGCCCATGGTTTCAAAATGCACTTTTTTCTCAAATTTGCAAATTACGATTTCTACTGCCCTGATAATGACAAGCATCACGAACTGAACACAAATTTGAAAATTTAGCTCTGAGAACCTTTTATTGACAAAAATACAGAAATTTGAAATCCGAGGCTTTTTTGCTTAATTCTGCTGGACTATAGCCCATGGTTTCAAAATGCACTTTTTTCTCAAATTTGCAAATTACGATTTCTACTGCCCTGATAATGACAAGCATCACGAACTGAACACAAATTTGAAAATTTAGCTCTGAGAACCTTTTATTGACAAAAATACAGAAATATGAAATCCGAGGCTGTTTTGCTTAATTCTGCTGGACTATAGCCCATGGTTTCAAAATGTACTTTTTTCTCAAATTCGCAAATTACGATTTCTACTAACCTGATAATGACAAGCATCACGAATTGAACACAAATTTGGAAATTTAGCTCTGAGAACCTTTTATTGACAAAAATACAGAAATATGAAATCCGAGGCTGTTTTGCTTAATTCTGCTGGACTATAGCCCATGGTTTCAAAATGTACTTTTTTCCGGAATTCGCAAATTACGATTTCTATGATATTGATAGTCACAAGCATCCCTAAGTGAACACAAATTTGAAAATTAAGTTCTGAGAACGTTTTATTGACAAAAATACAGAAATTTGAAATCCGAGGCTATTTTGCTTAATTCTGCTGGACTATAGCCCATGGTTTCAAAATGCACTTTTTTCTCAAATTTGCAAAATTACGATTTCTACTGCCCTGATAATGACAAGCATCACGAACTGAACACAAATTTGAAAATTTAGCTCTGAGAACCTTTTATTGACAAAAATACAGAAATTTGAAATCCGAGGCTTTTTTGCTTAATTCTGCTGGACTATAGCCCATGGTTTCAAAATGCACTTTTTTCTCAAATTTGCAAATTACGATTTCTACTGCCCTGATAATGACAAGCATCACGAACTGAACACAAATTTGAAAATTTAGCTCTGAGAACCTTTTATTGACAAAAATACAGAAATTTGAAATCCGAGGCTTTTTTGCTTAATTCTGCTGGACTATAGCCCATGGTTTCAAAATGCACTTTTTTCTCAAATTTGCAAATTACGATTTTTATGAACCCGATAATGACTAGCATCACAAATTGAACACAAATTTGAAAATTTAGCTCTGAGAACCTTTTATTGACAAAAATACAGAAATTTGAAATCCGAGGCTATTTTGCTTAATTCTGCTGGACTATAGCCCATGGTTTCAAAATGCACTTTTTTCCGGAATTCGCAGATTTTGATTTCTACTATCCTGATAATGACAAGCATCACTAATTGAACATATATTTGAAAATTTAGCTCTGAGAACCTTTTATTGACAAAAATACAGAAATTTGAAATCCGAGGCTTTTTTGCTTAATTCTGCTGGACTATAGCCCACAGTTTCAAAATGCACTTTTTTCTCAAATTTGCAAATTACGATTTTTATGAACCCGATAATGACAAGCATCACGAATTGAACACAAATTTGAAAATTTAGCTCTGAGAACCTTTTATTGACAAAAATACAGAAATTTGAAATCCGAGGCTTTTTTGCTTAATTCTGCTGGACAAAATGCACTTTTTTCTGAACTGAACACAAATTTGAAAATTTAGCTCTGAGAACATTTAATTGACAAAAATACAGATTTATGAACTCCGAGGCTTTTTTGCTTAATTCCGCTGGACTATAGCCCATGGTTTCAAAATGCACTTTTTTCTGGAATTCGCAAATTACGATTTCTATGATATTGATAGTCACAAGCATCACGAACTGAACACAAATTTGAAAATTTAACTCTGAGAACCTTTTATTGACAAAAATACAGAAAAATTAAATCCGAGGCTTTTTTGTTTAATTCTGCTGGACTATAGCCCATGGTTTCAAAATGCACTTTTTTCTCAAATTCGCAAATTACGATTTCTACTAACCTGATAACGATAAGAATCACGAACTGAACACAAATTTGAAAATTTAATTCTGAGAACCTTTTATTAACAAAAATACAGATTTATGAACTCCGAGGCTTTTTTGCATAATTCCGCTGGACTATAGCCCATGGTTTCAAAATGCACTTTTTTCTGGAATTCGCAAATTACGATTTCTATGATATTGATAGTCACAAGCATCACGAACTGAACACAAATTTGAAAATTTAACTCTGAGAACCTTTTATTGACAAAAATACAGAAATATGAAATCCGAGGCTGTTTTGCTTAATTCTGCTGGACCATGGTTTCAAAATGCACTTTTTTCTCAAATTCGCAAATTACGATTTGTATGATATTGATAGTCACAAGCATCACGAACTGTACAGAAATTTGAAAATTTAGCTCTGAGAACATTTTATTGACAAAAATACAGAAATATGAAATCCGAGGCTTTTTTGTTTAATTCTGCTGGACTATAGCCCATGGTTTCAAAATGCACTTTTTTCTCAAATTCGCAAATTACGATTTCTATGATATTGATAGTCACAAGCATCACGAACTGTACACAAATTTGAAAATTTAGCTCTGAGAACCTTTTATTGACAAAAATACAGAAATATGAAATCCGAGGCTGTTTTGCTTAATTCTGCTGGACTATAGCCCATGGTTTCAAAATGCACTTTTTTCTCCAATTCGCAAATTACGATTTCTATGATATTGATAGTCACAAGCATCACGAACTGTACACAAATTCGAAAATTTAGCTCTGAGAACCTTTTATTGACAAAAATACAGAAATATGAAATCCGAGGCTGTTTTGCTTAATTCTGCTGGACTTTAGCCCATGGTTTCAAAATGCACTTTTTTCTCCAATTCGCAAATTACGATTTCTATGATATTGATAGTCACAAGCATCACGAACTGAACACAAATTTGAAAATTTAGCTCTGAGAACCTTTTATTGACAAAAATACAGAAATGTGAAATCCGAGGCTGTTTTGCTTAATTCTGCTGGACTATAGCCCATGGTTTCAAAATGCACTTTTTTCTCAAATTCGCAAATTACGATTTCTATGATATTGATAGTCACAAGCATCACGAACTGTACACAAATTTGAAAATTTAGCTCTGAGAACCTTTTATTGACAAAAATACAGAAATATGAAATCCGAGGCTGTTTTGCTTAATTCTGCTGGACTATAGCCCATGGTTTCAAAATGCACTTTTTTCTCAAATTCGCAAATTACGATTTCTATGATATTGATAGTCACAAGCATCACGAACTGAACACAAATTTGAAAATTTAACTCTGAGAACCTTTTATTGACAAAAATACAGAAAAATTAAATCCGAGGCTTTTTTGTTTAATTCTGCTGGACTATAGCCCATGGTTTCAAAATGCACTTTTTTCTCAAATTCGCATATTACGATTTCTATGACCCTGATAATGACAAGCATCACGAACTGAACACAAATTTGAAAATTTAACTCTGAGAACCTTTTATTGACAAAAATACAGAAATATGAAATCCGAGACTGTTTTGCTTAATGCTGCTGGACTATAGCCCATGGTTTCAAAATGCACTTTTTTCTCAAATTCGCAAATAACGATTTCTACTACCCTGATAATGACACGCATCACGAACTGAACACAAATTTGAAATTTCAGCTCTGAGAACATTTTATTGACAAAAATACAGAAATATGAAATCCGAGGCTTTTTTGTTTAATTCTGCTGGACTATAGCCCATGGTTTCAAAATGCACTTTTTTCTCAAATTCGCAAATTACGATTTCTATGATATTGATAGTCACAAGCATCACGAACTGTACACAAATTTGAAAATTTAGCTCTGAGAACCTTTTATTGACAAAAATACAGAAATATGAAATCCGAGGCTGTTTTCCTTAATTCTGCTGGACTATAGCCCATGGTTTCAAAATGCACTTTTTTCTCCAATTCGCAAATTACGATTTCTATGATATTGATAGTCACAAGCATCACGAACTGAACACAAATTTGAAAATTTAGCTCTGAGAACCTTTTATTGACAAAAATACAGAAATGTGAAATCCGAGGCTGTTTTGCTTAATTCTGCTGGACTATAGCCCATGGTTTCAAAATGCACTTTTTTCTCAAATTCGCAAATTACGATTTCTATGATATTGATAGTCACAAGCATCACGAACTGAACACAAATTTGAAAATTTATCTCTGAGAACCTTTTATTGACAAAAATACAGAAATATGAAATCCGAGGCTGTTTTGCTTAATGCTGCTGGACTATAGCCCATGGTTTCAAAATGCACTTTTTTCTCAAATTCGCATATTACGATTTCTATGACCCTGATAATGACAAGCATCACGAACTGAACACAAATTTGAAAATTTAACTCTGAGAACCTTTTATTGACAAAAATACAGAAATATGAAATCCGAGACTGTTTTGCTTAATTCTGCTGGACTATAGCCCATGGTTTCAAAATGCACTTTTTTCTCAAATTCGCAAACTACGATTTCTATGATATTGATAGTCAGAAGCATCACGAACTGAACACAAATTTGAAAATTTATCTCTGAGAACCTTTTATTGACAAAAATACAGAAATATGAAATCCGAGGCTGTTTTGCTTAATTGTGCTGGACTATAGCCCATGGTTTCAAAATGCACTTTTTTTCTCAAATTCGCATATTACGATTTCTATGACCCTGATAATGATGAGCATCACGAACTGAACACAAATTTGAAAATTTAACTCTGAGAACCTTTTATTGACAAAAATACAGAAATATGAAATCCGAGGCTGTTTTGCTTAATTCTGCTGGACTATAGCCCATGGTTTCAAAATGCACTTTTTTCTCAAATTCGCAAATTACGATTTCTATGATATTGATAGTCACAAGCATCACGAACTGAACACAAATTTGAAAATTTATCTCTGAGAACCTTTTATTGACAAAAATACAGAAATATGAAATCCGAGGCTGTTTTGCTTAATTCTGCTGGAATATAGCCCATGGTTTCAAAATGCACTTTTTTCTCAAATTTGCAAATTACGATTTCTATGACCCTGATAATGATAAGCATCACGAACTGAACACAAATTTGAAAATTTAACTCTGAGAACCTTTTATTGACAAAAATACAGAAATATGAAATCCGATGCTGTTTTGCTTAATTCTGCTGGACTATAAACCATGGTTTCAAAATGCACTTTTTTCTCAAATTCGCAAATTACGATTTCTATGATATTAATAGTCACAAGCATCACGAACTGAACACAAAATTGAAAATTTAGCTCTGAGAACCTTTTATTGACAAAAATACAGAAATATGAAATCCGAGGCTGTTTTGCTTAATTCTGCTGGACCATAGCCCATGGTTTCAAAATGCACTTTTTTCTCAAATTCGCAAATTACGATTTCTATGATATTGATAGTCACAAGCATCACGAACTGAACACGAATTTGAAAATTTAGCTCTGAGAACCTTTTATTGACAAAAATACATAAATATGAAATCCGAGGTTTTTTTGTTTAATTCTGCTGGACTATAGCCCATGGTTTCAAAATACAATTTTTTCTCAAATTCGCAAATTACGATTTCTATGATATTGATAGTCACAAGCATCACGAACTGAACGCAAATTTGAAAATTTAACTCAGAGAACCCTTTATTGACAAAAATACAGAAATATGAAATCCGAGGCTGTTTTGCTTAATTCTGCTGGACTATAGCCCATGGTTTCAAAATGCACTTTTTTCTGGAATTCGCAAATTACGATTTCTATGATATTGATAGTCACAAGCATCACGAACTGAACACAAATTTGAAAATTTAACTCTGAGAACCTTTTATTGACAAAAATACAGAAATATGAAATCCGAGGCTGTTTTGCTTAATTCTGCTGGACCATGGTTTCAAAATGCACTTTTTTCTCAAATTCGCAAATTACGATTTCTATGATATTGATAGTCACAAGCATCACGAACTGAACACGAATTTGAAAATTTAGCTCTGAGAACCTTTTATTGACAAAAATACATAAATATGAAATCCGAGGTTTTTTTGTTTAATTCTGCTGGACTATAGCCCATGGTTTCAAAATACAATTTTTTCTCAAATTCGCAAATTACGATTTCTATGATATTGATAGTCACAAGCATCACGAACTGAACGCAAATTTGAAAATTTAACTCAGAGAACCCTTTATTGACAAAAATACAGAAATATGAAATCCGAGGCTGTTTTGCTTAATTCTGCTGGACTATAGCCCATGGTTTCAAAATGCACTTTTTTCTCAAATTCGCAAATTACGATTTCTATGATATTGATAGTCACAAGCATCACGAACTGAACACGAATTTGAAAATTTAGCTCTGAGAACCTTTTATTGACAAAAATACATAAATATGAAATCCGAGGTTTTTTTGTTTAATTCTGCTGGACTATAGCCCATGGTTTCAAAATACAATTTTTTCTCAAATTCGCAAATTACGATTTCTATGATATTGATAGTCACAAGCATCACGAACTGAACGCAAATTTGAAAATTTAACTCAGAGAACCCTTTATTGACAAAAATACAGAAATATGAAATCCGAGGCTGTTTTGCTTAATTCTGCTGGACTATAGCCCATGGTTTCAAAATGCACTTTTTTCTCAAATTCGCAAATTACGATTTCTATGATATTGATAGTCACAAGCATCACGAACTGAACGCAAATTTGAAAATTTAACTCAGAGAACCCTTTATTGACAAAAATACAGAAATATGAAATCCGAGGCTGTTTTGCTTAATTCTGCTGGACTATAGCCCATGGTTTCAAAATGCACTTTTTTCTGGAATTCGCAAATTACGATTTCTATGATATTGATAGTCACAAGCATCACGAACTGAACACAAATTTGAAAATTTAACTCTGAGAACCTTTTATTGACAAAAATACAGAAATATGAAATCCGAGGCTGTTTTGCTTAATTCTGCTGGACTATAGCCCATGGTTTCAAAATGCACTTTTTTCTGGAATTCGCAAATTACGATTTCTATGATATTGATAGTCACAAGCATCACGAACTGAACACAAATTTGAAAATTTAACTCTGAGAACCCTTTATTGACAAAAATACAGAAATATGAAATCCGAGGCTGTTTTGCTTAATTCTGCTGGACTATAGCCCATGGTTTCAAAATGCACTTTTTTCTCAAATTCGCAAATTACGATTTCTATGATATTGATAGTCACAAGCATCACGAACTGAACGCAAATTTGAAAATTTAACTCAGAGAACCCTTTATTGACAAAAATACAGAAAAATTAAATCCGAGGCTTTTTTGTTTAATTCTGCTGGACTATAGCCCATGGTTTCAAAATGCACTTTTTTCTCAAATTCGCAAATTACGATTTCTACTAACCTGATAACGATAAGAATCACGAACTGAACACAAATTTGAAAATTTAATTCTGAGAACCTTTTATTAACAAAAATACAGATTTATGAACTCCGAGACTTTTTTGCATAATTCCGCTGGACTATAGCCCATGGTTTCAAAATGCACTTTTTTCTGGAATTCGCAAATTACGATTTCTATGATATTGATAGTCACAAGCATCACGAACTGAACACAAATTTGAAAATTTAACTCTGAGAACCTTTTATTGACAAAAATACAGAAATATGAAATCCGAGGCTGTTTTGCTTAATTCTGCTGGACCATGGTTTCAAAATGCACTTTTTTCTCAAATTCGCAAATTACAATTTCTATGATATTGATAGTCACAAGCATCACGAACTGAACACAAATTTGAAAATTTAATTCTGAGAAACTTTTATTAACAAAAATACAGATTTATGAACTCCGAGGCTTTTTTGCTTAATTCCGCTGGACTATAGCCCATGGTTTCAAAATGCACTTTTTTATGGAATTCGCAAATTACGATTTCTATGATATTGATAGTCGCAAGCATCTCTAACTGAACACAAATTTGAAAACTTAGCTCTGAGAACCTTTTATTGACAAAAATACAGAAAAATTAAATCCGAGGCTTTTTTGTTTAATTCTGCTGGACTATAGCCCATTATTTCAAAATGCACTTTTTTCTGGAATTCGCAAATTACGATTTCTATGATATTGATAGTCGCAAGCATCTCTAACTGAACACAAATTTGAAAATTTAACTCTGAGAAACTTTTATTGACAAAAATACAGAAAAATTAAATCCGAGGCTTTTTTGTTTAATTCTGCTGGACTATAGCCCATGGTTTCAAAATGCACTTTTTTCTGGAATTCGCAAATTACGATTTCTATGATATTGATAGTCACAAGCATCACGAACTGAACACAAATTTGAAAATTTAACTCTGAGAACCTTTTATTGACAAAAATACAGAAAAATTAAATCCGAGGCTTTTTTGTTTAATTCTGCTGGACTATAGCCCATTATTTCAAAATGCACTTTTTTCTGGAATTCGCAAATTACGATTTCTATGATATTGATAGTCGCAAGCATCTCTAACTGAACACAAATTTGAAAACTTAGCTCTGAGAACCTTTTATTGACAAAAATAGAGAAATATGAATTCCGAGGCTTTTTTGCTTAATTCTGCTGGACTATAGCCCATGGTTTCAAAATGCACTTTTTCCTCAAATTTGCAAATTACGATTTCTATGATATTGATAGTCACAAGCATCACGAACTGAATACAAATTTGAAAATTTAAATCTGAGAACCTTTTATTGACAAAAATACAGAAATATGAATTCCGAGGCTTTTTTGCTTAATTCTGCTGGACTATAGCCCATGGTTTCAAAATGCACTTTTTTCTGGAATTCACAAATTACGATTTCTACTATCCTTATAATGACAATCATCATGAACTGAACACAAATTTGAAAATTTAGCTCTGAGAACCTTTTATTGACAAAAATACAGAAATATGAATTCCGAGGCTTTTTTGCTTAATTCTGCTGGACTATAGCCCATGGTTTCAAAATGCACTTTTTTCTGGAATTCGCAAATTACGATTTCTATGACCCTGATAATGGCAAGCGTCTCTAACTGAACACAAATTTGAAAATTTAGCTCTGAGAACCTTTTATTGACAAAAATACAGATTTATGAACTCCGAGGCTTTTTTGCTTAATTCCGCTGGACTATAGCCCATGGTTTCAAAATGCACTTTTTTATGGAATTCGCAAATTACGATGTCTACTACCCTGATAATGACAAGCATCCCTAACTGAACACAAATTTGAAAATTTAGCTCTGAGAACATTTAATTGACAAAAATACAGATTTATGAACTCCGAGGCTTTTTTGCTTAATTCCGCTGGACTATAGCCCATGGTTTCAAAATGCACTTTTTTATGGAATTCGCAAATTACGATGTCTACTACCCTGATAATGACAAGCATCCCTAACTGAACACAAATTTGAAAATTTAAATCTGAGAACCTTTTATTGACAAAAATACAGAAATATGAATTCCGAGGCTTTTTTGCTTAATTCTGCTGGACTATAGCCCATGGTTTCAAAATGCACTTTTTTATGGAATTCGCAAATTACGATGTCTACTACCCTGATAATGACAAGCATCCCTAACTGAACACAAATTTGAAAATTTAAATCTGAGAACCTTTTATTGACAAAAATACAGAAATATGAATTCCGAGGCTTTTTTGCTTAATTCTGCTGGACTATAGCCCATGGTTTCAAAATGCACTTTTTTATGGAATTCGCAAATTACGATGTCTACTACCCTGATAATGACAAGCATCCCTAACTGAACACAAATTTGAAAATTTAGCTCTGAGAACATTTAATTGACAAAAATACAGATTTATGAACTCCGAGGCTTTTTTGCTTAATTCCGCTGGACTATAGCCCATGGTTTCAAAATGCACTTTTTTATGGAATTCGCAAATTACGATGTCTACTACCCTGATAATGACAAGCATCCCTAACTGAACACAAATTTGAAAATTTAGCTCTGAGAACATTTAATTGACAAAAATACAGATTTATGAACTCCGAGGCTTTTTTGCTTAATTCCGCTGGACTATAGCCCATGGTTTCAAAATGCACTTTTTTATGGAATTCGCAAATTACGATGTCTACTACCCTGATAATGACAAGCATCCCTAACTGAACACAAATTTGAAAATTTAAATCTGAGAACCTTTTATTGACAAAAATACAGAAATATGAATTCCGAGGCTTTTTTGCTTAATTCTGCTGGACTATAGCCCATGGTTTCAAAATGCACTTTTTTATGGAATTCGCAAATTACGATGTCTACTACCCTGATAATGACAAGCATCCCTAACTGAACACAAATTTGAAAATTTAAATCTGAGAACCTTTTATTGACAAAAATACAGAAATATGAATTCCGAGGCTTTTTTGCTTAATTCTGCTGGACTATAGCCCATGGTTTCAAAATGCACTTTTTTATGGAATTCGCAAATTACGATGTCTACTACCCTGATAATGACAAGCATCCCTAACTGAACACAAATTTGAAAATTTAGCTCTGAGAACATTTAATTGACAAAAATACAGATTTATGAACTCCGAGGCTTTTTTGCTTAATTCCGCTGGACTATAGCCCATGGTTTCAAAATGCACTTTTTTATGGAATTCGCAAATTACGATGTCTACTACCCTGATAATGACAAGCATCCCTAACTGAACACAAATTTGAAAATTTAAATCTGAGAACCTTTTATTGACAAAAATACAGAAATATGAATTCCGAGGCTTTTTTGCTTAATTCTGCTGGACTATAGCCCATGGTTTCAAAATGCACTTTTTTATGGAATTCGCAAATTACGATGTCTACTACCCTGATAATGACAAGCATCCCTAACTGAACACAAATTTGAAAATTTAAATCTGAGAACCTTTTATTGACAAAAATACAGAAATATGAATTCCGAGGCTTTTTTGCTTAATTCTGCTGGACTATAGCCCATGGTTTCAAAATGCACTTTTTTATGGAATTCGCAAATTACGATGTCTACTACCCTGATAATGACAAGCATCCCTAACTGAACACAAATTTGAAAATTTAGCTCTGAGAACATTTAATTGACAAAAATACAGATTTATGAACTCCGAGGCTTTTTTGCTTAATTCCGCTGGACTATAGCCCATGGTTTCAAAATGCACTTTTTTATGGAATTCGCAAATTACGATGTCTACTACCCTGATAATGACAAGCATCCCTAACTGAACACAAATTTGAAAATTTAGCTCTGAGAACATTTAATTGACAAAAATACAGATTTATGAACTCCGAGGCTTTTTTGCTTAATTCCGCTGGACTATAGCCCATGGTTTCAAAATGCACTTTTTTATGGAATTCGCAAATTACGATGTCTACTACCCTGATAATGACAAGCATCCCTAACTGAACACAAATTTGAAAATTTAAATCTGAGAACCTTTTATTGACAAAAACACAGAAATATGAATTCCGAGGCTTTTTTGCTTAATTCTGCTGGACTATAGCCCATGGTTTCAAAATGCACTTTTTTATGGAATTCGCAAATTACGATGTCTACTACCCTGATAATGACAAGCATCCCTAACTGAACACAAATTTGAAAATTTAGCTCTGAGAACATTTAATTGACAAAAATACAGATTTATGAACTCCGAGGCTTTTTTGCTTAATTCTGCTGGACTATAGCCCATGGTTTCAAAATGCACTTTTTTATGGAATTCGCAAATTACGATGTCTACTACCCTGATAATGACAAGCATCCCTAACTGAACACAAATTTGAAAATTTAGCTCTGAGAACCTTTTATTGACAAAAATACAGAAATATGAATTCCGAGGCTTTTTTGCTTAATTCTGCTGGACTATAGCCCATGGTTTCAAAATGCACTTTTTTCTGGAATTCGCAAATTACGATTTCTATGACCCTGATAATGGCAAGCATCTCTAACTGAACACAAATTTGAAAATTTAGCTCTGAGAACCTTTTATTGACAAAAATACAGATTTATGAACTCCGAGGCTTTTTTGCTTAATTCCGCTGGACTATAGCCCATGGTTTCAAAATGCACTTTTTTATGGAATTCACAAATTACGATGTCTACTACCCTGATAATGACAAGCATCCCTAACTGAACACAAATTTGAAAATTTAGCTCTGAGAACATTTAATCGACAAAAATACAGATTTATGAACTCCGAGGCTTTTTTGCTTAATTCCGCTGGACTATAGCCCATGGTTTCAAAATGCACTTTTTTCTGGAATTCGCAAATTACGATTTCTACTACCCTTATAATGACAATCATCATGAACTGAACACAAATTTGAAAATTTAGCTCTGAGAACCTTTTATTGACAAAAATACAGATTTATGAACTCCGAGGCTTTTTTGCTTAATTCTGCTGGACTATAGCCCATGGTTTCAAAATGCACTTTTTTCTGGAATTCGCAAATTACGATTTCTATGACCCTGATAATGGCAAGCGTCTCTAACTGAACACAAATTTGAAAATTTAGCTCTGAGAACCTTTTATTGACAAAAATACAGATTTATGAACTCCGAGGCTTTTTTGCTTAATTCCGCTGGACTATAGCCCATGGTTTCAAAATGCACTTTTTTATGGAATTCGCAAATTACGATGTCTACTACCCTGATAATGACAAGCATCCCTAACTGAACACAAATTTGAAAATTTAGCTCTGAGAACATTTAATTGACAAAAATACAGATTTATGAACTCCGAGGCTTTTTTGCTTAATTCCGCTGGACTATAGCCCATGGTTTCAAAATGCACTTTTTTATGGAATTCGCAAATTACGATGTCTACTACCCTGATAATGACAAGCATCCCTAACTGAACACAAATTTGAAAATTTAAATCTGAGAACCTTTTATTGACAAAAATACAGAAATATGAATTCCGAGGCTTTTTTTGCTTAATTCTGCTGGACTATAGCCCATGGTTTCAAAATGCACTTTTTTATGGAATTCGCAAATTACGATGTCTACTACCCTGATAATGACAAGCATCCCTAACTGAACACAAATTTGAAAATTTAGCTCTGAGAACATTTAATTGACAAAAATACAGATTTATGAACTCCGAGGCTTTTTTGCTTAATTCCGCTGGACTATAGCCCATGGTTTCAAAATGCACTTTTTTATGGAATTCGCAAATTACGATGTCTACTACCCTGATAATGACAAGCATCCCTAACTGAACACAAATTTGAAAATTTAAATCTGAGAACCTTTTATTGACAAAAATACAGAAATATGAATTCCGAGGCTTTTTTGCTTAATTCTGCTGGACTATAGCCCATGGTTTCAAAATGCACTTTTTTACGGAATTCGCAAATTACGATGTCTACTACCCTGATAATGACAAGCATCCCTAACTGAACACAAATTTGAAAATTTAAATCTGAGAACCTTTTATTGACAAAAATACAGAAATATGAATTCCGAGGCTTTTTTGCTTAATTCTGCTGGACTATAGCCCATGGTTTCAAAATGCACTTTTTTATGGAATTCGCAAATTACGATGTCTACTACCCTGATAATGACAAGCATCCCTAACTGAACACAAATTTGAAAATTTAGCTCTGAGAACATTTAATTGACAAAAATACAGATTTATGAACTCCGAGGCTTTTTTGCTTAATTCCGCTGGACTATAGCCCATGGTTTCAAAATGCACTTTTTTATGGAATTCGCAAATTACGATGTCTACTACCCTGATAATGACAAGCATCCCTAACTGAACACAAATTTGAAAATTTAGCTCTGAGAACATTTAATTGACAAAAATACAGATTTATGAACTCCGAGGCTTTTTTGCTTAATTCCGCTGGACTATAGCCCATGGTTTCAAAATGCACTTTTTTATGGAATTCGCAAATTACGATGTCTACTACCCTGATAATGACAAGCTTCCCTAACTGAACACAAATTTGAAAATTTAGCTCTGAGAACATTTAATTGACAAAAATACAGATTTATGAACTCCGAGGCTTTTTTGCTTAATTCTGCTGGACTATAGCCCATGGTTTCAAAATGCACTTTTTTATGGAATTCGCAAATTACGATGTCTACTACCCTGATAATGACAAGCATCCCTAACTGAACACAAATTTGAAAATTTAGCTCTGAGAACCTTTTATTGACAAAAATACAGATTTATGAACTCCGAGGCTTTTTTGCTTAATTCCGCTGGACTATAGCCCATGGTTTCAAAATGCACTTTTTTATGGAATTCACAAATTACGATGTCTACTACCCTGATAATGACAAGCATCCCTAACTGAACACAAATTTGAAAATTTAGCTCTGAGAACATTTAATCGACAAAAATACAGATTTATGAACTCCGAGGCTTTTTTGCTTAATTCCGCTGGACTATAGCCCATGGTTTCAAAATGCACTTTTTTCTGGAATTCGCAAATTACGATTTCTACTACCCTTATAATGACAATCATCATGAACTGAACACAAATTTGAAAATTTAGCTCTGAGAACCTTTTATTGACAAAAATACAGATTTATGAACTCCGAGGCTTTTTTGCTTAATTCCGCTGGACTATAGCCCATGGTTTCAAAATGCACTTTTTTATGGAATTCGCAAATTACGATGTCTACTACCCTGATAATGACAAGCATCCCTAACTGAACACAAATTTGAAAATTAAGCTCTGAGAACCTTTTATTGACAAAAATACAGATTTATGAACTCCGAGGCTTTTTTGCTTAACTCCGCTGGACTATAGCCCATGGTTTCAAAATGCACTTTTTTCTGGAATTCGCAAATTACGATTTCTACTACCCTTATAATGACAATCATCATGAACTGAACACAAATTTGAAAATTTAGCTCTGAGAACCTTTTATTGACAAAAATACAGAAATATGAATTCCGAGGCTTTTTTGCTTAATTCTGCTGGACTATAGCCCATGGTTTCAAAATGCACTTTTTTCTGGAATTCACAAATTACGATTTCTACTACCCTTATAATGACAATCATCATGAACTGAACACAAATTTGAAAATTTAGCTCTGAGAACCTTTTATTGACAAAAATACAGACTTATGAACTCCGAGGCTTTTTTGCTTAATTCCGCTGGACTATAGCCCATGGTTTCAAAATGCACTTTTTTATGGAATTCGCAAATTACGATGTCTACTACCCTGATAATGACAAGCATCCCTAACTGAACACAAATTTGAAAATTTAGCTCTGAGAACATTTAATTGAAAAAATACAGATTTATGAACTCCGAGGCTTTTTTGCTTAATTCCGCTGGACTATAGCCCATGGTTTCAAAATGCACTTTTTTCTGGAATTCACAAATTACGATTTCTACTACCCTTATAATGACAATCATCATGAACTGAACACAAATTTGAAAATTTAGCTCTGAGAACCTTTTATTGACAAAAATACAGACTTATGAACTCCGAGGCTTTTTTGCTTAATTCCGCTGGACTATAGCCCATGGTTTCAAAATGCACTTTTTTCTGGAATTCGCAAATTACGATGTCTACTACCCTGATAATGACAAGCATCATGAACTGAACACAAATTTGAAAATTTAGCTCTGAGAACCTTTTATTGACAAAAATACAAAAATATGAATTCCGAGGCTTTTTTGCTTAATTCTGCTGGACTATAGCCCATGGTTTCAAAATGCACTTTTTTCTGGAATTCGCAAATTACGATGTCTACTACCCTGATAATGACAAGCATCCCTAACTGAACACAAATTTGAAAATTTAGCTCTGAGAACATTTAATTGACAAAAATACAGATTTATGAACTCCGAGGCTTTTTTGCTTAATTCCGCTGGACTATAGCCCATGGTTTCAAAATGCACTTTTTTCTGGAATTCGCAAATTACGATTTCTACTACCCTGGTAATGACAAGCATCATGAACTGAACACAAATTTGAAAATTTAACTCTGAGAACATTTAATTGACAAAAATACAGAAAAATTAAATCCGAGGCTTTTTTGTTTAATTCTGCTGGACTATAGCCCATGGTTTCAAAATGCACTTTCTTCTCAAATTCGCAAATTACGATTTATATGATATTGATAGTCACAAGCATCACGAACTGAACACAAATTTGAAAATTTAGCTCTGAGAACCTTTTATTGACAAAAATACAGAAATATGAATTCCGAGGCTTTTTTGCTTAATTCTGCTGGACTATAGCCCATGGTTTCAAAATGCACTTTTTTCTGGAATTCGCAAATTACGATGTCTACTACCCTGATAATGACAAGCATCCCTAACTGAACACAAATTTGAAAATTTAGCTCTGAGAACATTTAATTGACAAAAATACAGATTTATGAACTCCGAGGCTTTTTTGCTTAATTCCGCTGGACTATAGCCCATGGTTTCAAAATGCACTTTTTTCTGGAATTCGCAAATTACGATTTCTACTACCCTGATAATGACAAGCATCATGAACTGAACACAAATTTGAAAATTTAGCTCTGAGAACCTTTTATTGACAAAAATACAGAAATATGAATTCCGAGGCTTTTTTGCTTAATTCTGCTGGACTATAGCCCATGGTTTCAAAATGCACTTTTTTCTGGAATTCGCAAATTACGATGTCTACTACCCTGATAATGACAAGCATCCCTAACTGAACACAAATTTGAAAATTTAGCTCTGAGAACATTTAATTGACAAAAATACAGATTTATGAACTCCGAGGCTTTTTTGCTTAATTCCGCTGGACTATAGCCCATGGTTTCAAAATGCACTTTTTTCTGGAATTCGCAAATTACGATTTCTACTACCCTGATAATGACAAGCATCATGAACTGAACACAAATTTGAAAATTTAGCTCTGAGAACATTTAATTGACAAAAATACAGATTTATGAACTCCGAGGCTTTTTTGCTTAATTCCGCTGGACTATAGCCCATGGTTTCAAAATGCACTTTTTTCTGGAATTCGCAAATTACGATGTCTACTACCCTGATAATGACAAGCATCCCTAACTGAACACAAATTTGAAAATTTAGCTCTGAGAACATTTAATTGACAAAAATACAGAAATATGAATTCCGAGGCTTTTTTGCTTAATTCTGCTGGACTATAGCCCATGGTTTCAAAATGCACTTTTTTCTCAAATTCGCAAATTACGATTTCTATGATATTGATAGTCACAAGCATCACGAACTGAACACAAATTTGAAAATTTAGCTCTGAGAACCTTTTATTGACAAAAATACAGAAATATGAAATCCGAGGCTGTTTTGCTTAATTCTGCTGGATTATAGCCCATGGTTTCAAAATGCACTTTTTTCTCAAATTCGCATATTACGATGTCTATGACCCTGATAATGATAAGCATCACGAACTGAACACAAATTTGAAAATTTAACTCTGAGAACCTTTTATTGACAAAAATACAGAAATATGAAATCCGAGGCTGTTTTGCATAATTCTGCTGGACTATTGCCCATGGTTTCAAAATGCACTTTTTTCTCAAATTCGCAAATTACGATTTCTATGATATTGATAGTCACAAGCATCCCTAAGGGAACACAAATTTGAAAATTTAACTCTGAGAACCTTTAATTGACAAAAATACAGAAATATGAAATCCGAGGCTGTTTTGCTTAATTCTGCTGGACTATAGCCCATGGTTTCAAAATGCACTTTTTTCTCAAATTCGCATATTACGATTTCTATGATATTGATAGTCACAAGCATCACGAACTGAACACAAATTTGAAAATTTAGCTCTGAGAACCTTTTATTGACAAAAATACAGAAATATGAAATCCGAGGCTGTTTTGCTTAATTCTGCTGGACTATAGCCCATGGTTTCAAAATGCACTTTTTTCTCAAATTCGCAAATTACGATTTCTATGATATTGATAGTCACAAGCATCACGAACTGAACACAAATTTGAAAATTTAGCTCTGAGAACCTTTTATTGACAAAAATACAGAAATATGAAATCCGAGGCTGTTTTGCTTAATTCTGCTGGATTATAGCCCATGGTTTCAAAATGCACTTTTTTCTCAAATTCGCATATTACGATTTCTATGATATTGATAGTCACAAGCATCACGAAGTGAACACAAATTTGAAAATTTAGCTCTGAGAACCTTTTATTGACAAAAATACAGAAATATGAAATCCGAGGCTGTTTTGCTTAATTCTGTCGTACTATAGCCCATGGTTTCAAAATGCACTTTTTTCTCAAACTCGCATATTACGATTTCTATGACCCTGATAATGATAAGCATCACGAACTGAACACAAATTTGAAAATTTAACTCTGAGAACCTTTTATTGACAAAAATACAGAAATATGAAATCCGAGGCTGTTTTGCTTAATTCTGCTGGACTATAGCCCATGGTTTCAAAATGCACTTTTTTCTCAAATTCGCAAATTACGATTTCTATGATATTGATAGTCACAAGCATCACGAACTGAACACAAATTTGAAAATTTAAATCTGAGAACCTTTTATTGACAAAAATACAGAAATATGAAATCCGAGGCTGTTTTGCTTAATTCTGCTGGACTATAGCCCATGGTTTCAAAATGCACTTTTTTCTCAAATTCGCAAATTACGATTTCTATGATATTGATAGTCACAAGCATCACGAACTGAACACAAATTTGAAAATTTAAATCTGAGAACCTTTTATTGACAAAAATACAGAAATATGAAATCCGAGGCTGTTTTGGTTAATTCTGCTGGACTATAGCCCATGGTTTCAAAATGCACTTTTTTCTCAAATTCGCATATTACGATTTCTATGACTCTGATAATGGTAAGCATCACGAACTGAACACAAATTTGAAAATTTAACTCTGAGAACCTTTTATTGACAAAAATACAGAAATATGAAATCCGAGACTGTTTTGCTTAATTCTGCTGGACTATAGCCCATGGTTTCAAAATGCACTTTTTTCTCAAATTCGCAAATTACAATTTCTATGATATTGATAGTCACAAGCATCACGAACTGAACACAAATTTGAAAATTTAGCTCTGAGAACCTTTTATTGACAAAAATACAGAAATATTAAATCCGAGGCTGTTTTGCTTAATTCTGTCGTACTATAGCCCATGGTTTCAAAATGCACTTTTTTCTCAAATTCGCAAATTACTATTTCTATGATATTGATAGTCACAAGCATCACGAACTGAACACAAATTTGAAAATTTAAATCTGAGAACCTTTTATTGACAAAAATACAGAAATATGAAATCCGAGGCTGTTTTGCTTAATTCTGCTGGACTATAGCCCATGGTTTCAAAATGCACTTTTTTCTCAAATTCGCGTATTACGATTTCTATGACTCTGATAATGGTAAGCATCACGAACTGAACACAAATTTGAAAATTTAACTCTGAGAACCTTTTATTGACAAAAATACAGAAATATGAAATCCGAGGCTGTTTTGCTTAATTCTGCTGGACTATAGCCCTTGGTTTCAAAATGCACTTTTTTCTCAAATTCGCATATTACGATTTCTATGACCCTGATAATGATAAGCATCACGAACTGAACACAAATTTGAAAATTTAACTCTGAGAACCTTTTATTGACAAAAATACAGAAATATGAAATCCGAGGCTGTTTTGCTTAATTCTGCTGGACTATAGCCCTTGGTTTCAAAATGCACTTTTTTCTCAAATTCGCAAATTACGATTTCTATGATATTGATAGTCACAAGCATCACGAACTGAACACAAATTTGAAAATTTAAATCTGAGAACCTTTTATTGACAAAAATACAGAAATATGAAATCCGAGGCTGTTTTGCTTAATTCTGCTGGACTATAGCCCATGGTTTCAAAATGCACTTTTTTCTCAAATTCGCAAATTACGATTTCTATGATATTGATAGTCACAAGCATCACGAACTGAACACAAATTTGAAAATTTAAATCTGAGAACCTTTTATTGACAAAAATACAGAAATATGAAATCCGAGACTGTTTTGCTTAATTCTGCTGGACTATAGCCCATGGTTTCAAAATGCACTTTTTTCTCAAATTCGCAAATTACGATTTCTATGACCCTGATAATGATAAGCATCACGAACTGAACACAAATTTGAAAATTTAACTCTGAGAACCTTTTATTGACAAAAATACAGAAATATGAAATCCGAGGCTGTTTTGCTTAATTCTGCTGGACTATAGCCCATGGTTTCAAAATGCACTTTTTTCTCAAATTCGCAAACTACGATTTCTATGATATGATAAGCATCACGAACTGAACACAAATTTGAAAATTTATCTCTGAGAACCTTTTATTGACAAAAATACAGAAATATGAAATCCGAGGCTGTTTTGCTTAATTCTGCTGGACTATAGCCCATGGTTTCAAAATGCACTTTTTTCTCAAATTCGCAAATTACGATTTCTATGATATTGATAGTCACAAGCATCACGAACTGAACACAAATTTGAAAATTTAAATCTGAGAACCTTTTATTGACAAAAATACAGAAATATGAAATCCGAGACTGTTTTGCTTAATTCTGCTGGACTATAGCCCATGGTTTCAAAATGCACTTTTTTCTCAAATTCGCAAATTACGATTTCTATGACCCTGATAATGATAAGCATCACGAACTGAACACAAATTTGAAAATTTAACTCTGAGAACCTTTTATTGACAAAAATACAGAAATATGAAATCCGAGGCTGTTTTGCTTAATTGTGCTGGACTATAGCCCATGGTTTCAAAATGCACTTTTTTTCTCAAATTCGCATATTACGATTTCTATGACCCTGATAATGATAAGCATCACGAACTGAACACAAATTTGAAAATCTAACTCTGAGAACCTTTTATTGACAAAAATACAGAAATATGAAATCCGAGGCTGTTTTGCTTAATTCTGCTGGACTATAGCCCATGGTTTCAAAATGCACTTTTTTCTCAAATTCGCAAATTACGATTTCTATGACCCTGATAATGATAAGCATCACGAACTGAACACAAATTTGAAAATTTAACTCTGAGAACCTTTTATTGACAAAAATACAGAAATATGAAATCCGAGGCTGTTTTGCTTAATTCTGCTGGACTATAGCCCATGGTTTCAAAATGCACTTTTTTCTCAAATTCGCAAACTACGATTTCTATGATATGATAAGCATCACGAACTGAACACAAATTTGAAAATTTATCTCTGAGAACCTTTTATTGACAAAAATACAGAAATATGAAATCCGAGGCTGTTTTGCTTAATTCTGCTGGACTATAGCCCATGGTTTCAAGATGCACTTTTTTCTCAAATTCGCAAATTACGATTTCTATGACCCTGATAATGATAAGCATCACGAACTGAACACAAATTTGAAAATTTATCTCTGAGAACCTTTTATTGACAAAAATACAGAAATATGAAATCCGAGGCTGTTTTGCTTAATTCTGCTGGACTATAGCCCATGGTTTCAAAATGCACTTTTTTCTCAAATTCGCAAACTACGATTTCTATGATATGATAAGCATCACGAACTGAACACAAATTTGAAAATTTATCTCTGAGAACCTTTTATTGACAAAAATACAGAAATATGAAATCCGAGGCTGGTTTGCTTAATTGTGCTGGACTATAGCCCATGGTTTCAAAATGCACTTTTTTTCTCAAATTCGCATATTACGATTTCTATGACCCTGATAATGATAAGCATCACGAACTGAACACAAATTTGAAAATTTAACTCTGAGAACCTTTTATTGACAAAAATACAGAAATATGAAATCCGAGGCTGTTTTGCTTAATTCTGCTGGACTATAGCCCATGGTTTCAAAATGCACTTTTTTCTCAAATTCGCAAATTACGATTTCTATGATATTGATAGTCACAAGCATCACGAACTGAACACAAATTTGAAAATTTAAATCTGAGAACCTTTTATTGACAAAAATACAGAAATATGAAATCCGAGACTGTTTTGCTTAATTCTGCTGGACTATAGCCCATGGTTTCAAAATGCACTTTTTTCTCAAATACGCAAATTACGATTTCTATGATATTGATTGTCACAAGCATCACGAACTGAACACAAATTTGAAAATTTAAATCTGAGAACCTTTTATTAACAAAAATACAGAAATATGAAATCCGAGGCTGTTTTACTTAATTCTGCTGGACTATAGCCCATGGTTTCAAAATGCACTTTTTTCTCAAATTCGCATATTACGATTTCTATGACCCTGATAATGATAAGCATCACGAACTGAACACAAATTTGAAAATTTAACTCTGAGAACCTTTTATTGACAAAAATACAGAAATATGAAATCCGAGGCTGTTTTGCTTAATTCTGCTGGACTATAGCCCATGGTTTCAAAATGCACTTTTTTCTCAAATTCGCATATTACGATTTCTATGACCCTGATAATGATAAGCATCACGAACTGAACACAAATTTGAAAATTTAACTCTGAGAACCTTTTATTGACAAAAATACAGAAATATGAAATCCGAGGCTGTTTTGCTTAATTCTGCTGGACTATAGCCCATGGTTTCAAAATGCACTTTTTTCTCAAATTCGCAAATTACGATTTCTATGATACTGATAGTCACAAGCATCACGAACTGAACACAAATTTGAAAATTTAAATCTGAGAACCTTTTATTGACAAAAATACAGAAATATGAAATCCGAGGCTGTTTTGCTTAATTCTGCTGGACTATAGCCCATGGTTTCAAAATGCACTTTTTTCTCAAATTCGCAAATTACGATTTCTATGATATTGATAGTCACAAGCATCACGAACTGAACACAAATTTGAAAATTTAAATCTGAGAACCTTTTATTGACAAAAATACAGAAATATGAAATCCGAGTCTGTTTTGCTTAATTCTGCTGGACTATAGCCCATGGTTTCAAAATGCACTTTTTTCTCAAATTCGCAAATTACGATTTCTATGATATTGATAGTCACAAGCATCACGAACTGAACACAAATTTGAAAATTTAAATCTGAGAACCTTTTATTGACAAAAATACAGAAATATGAAATCCGAGGCTGTTTTGCTTAATTCTGCTGGACTATAGCCCATGGTTTCAAAATGCACTTTTTTCTCAAATTCGCAAATTACGATTTCTATGATATTGATAGTCACAAGCATCACGAACTGAACACAAATTTGAAAATTTATCTCTGAGAACCTTTTATTGACAAAAATACAGAAATATGAAATCCGAGGCTGTTTTGCTTAATGCTGCTGGACTATAGCCCATGGTTTCAAAATGCACTTTTTTCTCAAATTCGCATATTACGATTTCTATGACCCTGATAATGACAAGCATCACGAACTGAACACAAATTTGAAAATTTAACTCTGAGAACCTTTTATTGACAAAAATACAGAAATATGAAATCCGAGACTGTTTTGCTTAATTCTGCTGGACTATAGCCCATGGTTTCAAAATGCACTTTTTTCTCAAACTCGCAAACTACGATTTCTATGATATTGATAGTCACAAGCGTCACGAACTGAACACAAATTTGAAAATTTATCTCTGAGAACCTTTTATTGACAAAAATACAGAAATATGAAATCCGAGGCTGTTTTGCTTAATTGTGCTGGACTATAGCCCATGGTTTCAAAATGCACTTTTTTTCTCAAATTCGCATATTGAGATTTCTATGACCCTGATAATGATGAGCATCACGAACTGAACACAAATTTGAAAATTTAACTCTGAGAACCTTTTATTGACAAAAATACAGAAATATGAAATCCGAGACTGTTTTGCTTAATTCTGCTGGACTATAGCCCATGGTTTCAAAATGCACTTTTTTCTCAAATTCGCAAATTACGATTTCTATGATATTGATAGTCACAAGCATCACGAACTGAACACAAATTTGAAAATTTATCTCTGAGAACCTTTTATTGACAAAAATACAGAAATATGAAATCCGAGGCTGTTTTGCTTAATTCTGCTGGACTATAGCCCATGGTTTCAAAATGCACTTTTTTCTCAAATTCGCATATTACGATTTCTATGACCCTGATAATGACAAGCATCACGAACTGAACACAAATTTGAAAATTTAACTCTGAGAACCTTTTATTGACAAAAATACAGAAATATGAAATCCGAGGCTGTTTTGCTTAATTCTGCTGGACTATAGCCCATGGTTTCAAAATACACTTTTTTCTCAAATTCGCATATTACGTTTTCTATGACCCTGATAATGATAAGCATCACGAACTGAACACAAATTTGAAAATTTAACTCTGAGAACCTTTTATTGACAAAAATACAGAAATATGAAATCCGATGCTGTTTTGCTTAATTCTGCTGGACTATAGCCCATGGTTTCAAAATGCACTTTTTTCTCAAATTCGCAAATTACGACTTCTACTAACCTGATAATGATAAGAATCACGAACTGAACACAAATTTGAAATTTAACTCTGAGAACATTTTATTGACAACAATACAGAAAAATGAAATCCGAGGCTTTTTTGTTTAATTCTGCTGGACTATAGCCCATGGTTTCAAAATGCACTTTTTACTCAAATTCGCAAATAACGCTTTCTACTAACCTGATAATGACAAGCATCACGAAGTGAACACAAATTTGAAATTTAACTCTGAGAACATTTTATTGACAAAAATACAGAAATATGAAATCCGAGGCTGTTTTGCTTAATTCTGCTGGACTATAGCCCATGGTTTCAAAATACACTTTTTTCTCAAATTCGCATATTACGTTTTCTATGACCCTGATAATGATAAGCATCACGAACTGAACACAAATTTGAAAATTTAACTCTGAGAACCTTTTATTGACAAAAATAAAAAAAAATAAAATCCGAGGCTTTTTTGTTTAATTCTGCTGGACTATAGCCCATGGTTTCAAAATGCACTTTTTTCTCAAATTCGCAAATTACGACTTCTACTAACCTGATAATGATAAGAATCACGAACTGAACACAAATTTGAAATTTAACTCTGAGAACATTTTATTGACAACAATACAGAAAAATGAAATCCGAGGCTTTTTTGTTTAATTCTGCTGGACTATAGCCCATGGTTTCAAAATGCACTTTTTACTCAAATTCGCAAATAACGCTTTCTACTAACCTGATAATGACAAGCATCACGAAGTGAACACAAATTTGAAATTTAACTCTGAGAACATTTTATTGACAAAACTAGAGAAAAATGAAATCCGAGGTTTTTTTGTTTAATTCTGCTGGACTATAGTCCATGGTTTCAAAATGCACTTTTTACTCAAATTCGCAAATAACGCTTTCTACTAACCTGATAATGATAAGCATCACGAAGTGAACACAAATTTGAAATTTAACTCAGAGAACCTTTTATTGACAAAAATACAGAAATATGAAATCCGAGGCTTTTTTGTTTAATTCTGCTGGACTATAGCCCATGGTTTCAAAATGCACTTTTTTCTCAAATTCGCAAATTACGATTTCTATGATATTGATAGTCACAAGCATCACGAACTGAACACAAATTTGAAAATTTAACTCTGAGAACCTTTTATTGACAAAAATACAGAAATATGAAATCCGAGGCTGTTTTGCTTAATTCTGCTGGACTATAGCCCATGGTTTCAAAATGCACTTTTTTCTCAAATTCGCAAATTACGATTTCTATGATATTGATAGTCACAAGCATCACGAACTGAACACAAATTTGAAAATTTAGCTCTGAGAACCTTTTATTGACAAAAATACAGAAATGTGAAATCCGAGGCTGTTTTGCTTAATTCTGCTGGACTATAGCCCATGGTTTCAAAATGCACTTTTTTCTCAAATTCGCAAATTACGATTTCTATGATATTGATAGTCACAAGCATCACGAACTGAACACAAATTTGAAAATTTAGCTCTGAGAACCTTTTATTGACAAAAATACAGAAATGTGAAATCCGAGGCTGTTTTGCTTAATTCTGCTGGACTATAGCCCATGGTTTCAAAATGCACTTTTTTCTCAAATTCGCAAATAACGACTTCTATGATATTGATAGTCACAAGCAACACGAACTGAACACAAATTTAACTCTGAGAACCTTTTATTGACAAAAATACATAAATAAATATGAAATCCGATGTTTTTTTGTTTAATTCTGCTGGACTATAGCCCATGGTTTCAAAATGTACTTTTTTCTCAAATTCGCAAATTACGATTTCTATGATATTGATAGTCACAAGCATCACGAACTGAACACAAATTTGAAAATTTAACTCTGAGAACCTTTTATTGACAAAAATACATAAATAAATATGAAATCCGAGGCTGTTTTGCTTAATTCTGCTGGACTATAGCCCATGGTTTCAAAATGCACTTTTTTCTCAAATTCGCAAATTACGATTTCTATGATATTGATAGTCACAAGCATCACGAACTGAACACAAATTTGAAAATTTAACTCTGAGAACCTTTTATTGACAAAAATACAGAAATATGAAATCCGAGGCTGTTTTGCTTAATTCTGCTGGACTATAGCCCATGGTTTCAAAATGCACTTTTTTCTCAAATTCGCAAATAACGACTTCTATGATATTGATAGTCACAACCATCACGAACTGAACACAAATTTGAAAATTTAGCTCTGAGAACCTTTTATTGACAAAAATACAGAAATGTGAAATCCGAGGCTGTTTTGCTTAATTCTGCTGGACTATAGCCCATGGTTTCAAAATGCACTTTTTTCTCAAATTCGCAAATTACGATTTCTATGATATTGATAGTCACAAGCATCACGAACTGAACACAAATTTGAAAATTTAGCTCTGAGAACCTTTTATTGACAAAAATACAGAAATGTGAAATCCGAGGCTGTTTTGCTTAATTCTGCTGGACTATAGCCCATGGTTTCAAAATGCACTTTTTTCTCAAATTCGCAAATAACGACTTCTATGATATTGATAGTCACAAGCAACACGAACTGAACACAAATTTAACTCTGAGAACCTTTTATTGACAAAAATACATAAATAAATATGAAATCCGATGTTTTTTTGTTTAATTCTGCTGGACTATAGCCCATGGTTTCAAAATGTACTTTTTTCTCAAATTCGCAAATAACGATTTCTACTACCCTGATAATGACACGCATCACGAACTGAACACAAATTTAAAAATTTAGCTCTGAGAACCTTTTATTGACAAAAATACAGAAATGTGAAATCCGAGGCTGTTTTGCTTAATTCTGCTGGACTATAGCCTATGGTTTCAAAATGCACTTTTTTCTCAAATTCGCAAATTACGATTTCTATGATATTGATAGTCACAAGCATCACGAACTGAACACAAATTTGAAAATTTAGCTCTGAGAACCTTTTATTGACAAAAATACAGAAATGTGAAATCCGAGGCTGTTTTGCTTAATTCTGCTGGACTATAGCCCATGGTTTCAAAATGCACTTTTTTCTCAAATTCGCAAATTACGATTTCTATGATATTGATAGTCACAAGCATCACGAACTGAACACAAATTTGAAAATTTAGCTCTGAGAACCTTTTATTGACAAAAATACAGAAATGTGAAATCCGAGGCTGTTTTGCTTAATTCTGCTGGACTATAGCCCATGGTTTCAAAATGCACTTTTTTCTCAAATTCGCAAATTACGATTTCTATGATATTGATAGTCACAAGCATCACGAACTGAACACAAATTTGAAAATTTAGCTCTGAGAACCTTTTATTGACAAAAATACAGAAATGTGAAATCCGAGGCTGTTTTGCTTAATTCTGCTGGACTATAGCCCATGGTTTCAAAATGCACTTTTTTCTCAAATTCGCAAATTACGATTTCTATGATATTGATAGTCACAAGCATCACGAACTGAACACAAATTTGAAAATTTAGCTCTGAGAACCTTTTATTGACAAAAATACAGAAATGTGAAATCCGAGGCTGTTTTGCTTAATTCTGCTGGACTATAGCCCATGGTTTCAAAATGCACTTTTTTCTCAAATTCGCAAATAACGACTTCTATGATATTGATAGTCACAAGCAACACGAACTGAACACAAATTTAACTCTGAGAACCTTTTATTGACAAAAATACATAAATAAATATGAAATCCGATGTTATTTTGTTTAATTCTGCTGGACTATAGCCCATGGTTTCAAAATGTACTTTTTTCTCAAATTCGCAAATAACGATTTCTACTACCCTGATAATGACACGCATCACGAACGGAACACAAATTTGAAAATTTAGCTCTGAGAACCTTTTATTGACAAAAATACAGAAATGTGAAATCCGAGGCTGTTTTGCTTAATTCTGCTGGACTATAGCCCATGGTTTCAAAATGCACTTTTTTCTCAAATTCGCAAATTACGATTTCTATGATATTGATAGTCACAAGCATCACGAACTGAACACAAATTTGAAAATTTAGCTCTGAGAACCTTTTATTGACAAAAATACAGAAATGTGAAATCCGAGGCTGTTTTGCTTAATTCTGCTGGACTATAGCCCATGGTTTCAAAATGCACTTTTTTCTCAAATTCGCAAATAACGACTTCTATGATATTGATAGTCACAAGCAACACGAACTGAACACAAATTTAACTCTGAGAACCTTTTATTGACAAAAATACATAAATAAATATGAAATCTGATGTTTTTTTGTTTAATTCTGCTGGACTATAGCCCATGGTTTCAAAATGTACTTTTTTCTCAAATTCGCAAATAACGATTTCTACTACCCTGATAATGACACGCATCACGAACTGAACACAAATTTGAAAATTTAGCTCTGAGAACCTTTTATTGACAAAAATACAGAAATATGAAATCCGAGGCTGTTTTGCTTAATTCTGCTGGACTATAGCCCATGGTTTCAAAATGCACCTTTTTCTCAAATTCGCAAATTACGATTTCTATGATATTGATAGTCACAAGCATCACGAACTGAACACAAATTTGAAAATTTATCTCTGAGAACCTTTTATTGACAAAAATACAGAAATATGAAATCCGAGGCTGTTTTGCTTAATTCTGCTGGACTATAGCCCATGGTTTCAAAATGCACTTTTTTCTCAAATTCGCAAATTACGATTTCTATGATATTGATAGTCACAAGCATCACGAACTGAACACAAATTTGAAAATTTAGCTCTGAGAACCTTTTATTGACAAAAATACAGAAATGTGAAATCCGAGGCTGTTTTGCTTAATTCTGCTGGACTATAGCCCATGGTTTCAAAATGCACTTTTTTCTCAAATTCGCAAATTACGATTTCTATGATATTGATAGTCACAAGCATCACGAACTGAACACAAATTTGAAAATTTATCTCTGAGAACCTTTTATTGACAAAAATACATAAATAAATATGAAATCCGAGGTTTTTTTGTTTAATTCTGCTAGACTATAGCCCATGGTTTCAAAATGCACTTTTTTCTCAAATTCGCAAATAACGACTTCTATGATATTGATAGTCACAAGCAACACGAACTGAACACAAATTTAACTCTGAGAACCTTTTATTGACAAAAATACATAAATAAATATGAAATCCGATGTTTTTTTGTTTAATTCTGCTGGACTATAGCCCATGGTTTCAAAATGTACTTTTTTCTCAAATTCGCAAATAACGATTTCTACTACCCTGATAATGACACGCATCACGAACTGAACACAAATTTGAAAATTTATCTCTGAGAACCTTTTATTGACAAAAATACAGAAATATGAAATCCGAGGCTGTTTTGCTTAATTCTGCTGGACTATAGCCCATGGTTTCAAAATGCACTTTTTTCTCAAATTCGCAAATTACGATTTCTATGATATTGATAGTCACAAGCATCACGAACTGAACACAAATTTGAAAATTTAGCTCTGAGAACCTTTTATTGACAAAAATACAGAAATGTGAAATCCGAGGCTGTTTTGCTTAATTCTGCTGGACTATAGCCCATGGTTTCAAAATGCACTTTTTTCTCAAATTCGCAAATTACGATTTCTATGATATTGATAGTCACAAGCATCACGAACTGAACACAAATTTGAAAATTTATCTCTGAGAACCTTTTATTGACAAAAATACATAAATAAATATGAAATCCGAGGTTTTTTTGTTTAATTCTGCTAGACTATAGCCCATGGTTTCAAAATGCACTTTTTTCTCAAATTCGCAAATAACGACTTCTATGATATTGATAGTCACAAGCAACACGAACTGAACACAAATTTAACTCTGAGAACCTTTTATTGACAAAAATACATAAATAAATATGAAATCCGATGTTTTTTTGTTTAATTCTGCTGGACTATAGCCCATGGTTTCAAAATGTACTTTTTTCTCAAATTCGCAAATAACGATTTCTACTACCCTGATAATGACACGCATCACGAACTGAACACAAATTTGAAATTTCAGCTCTGAGAACATTTTATTGACAAAAATACAGAAATATGAAATCCGAGGCTGTTTTGCTTAATTCTGCTGGACTATAGCCCATGGTTTCAAAATGCACTTTTTTCTCAAATTCGCAAATTACGATTTCTATGATATTGATAGTCACAAGCATCACGAACTGAACACAAATTTGAAAATTTAGCTCTGAGAACCTTTTATTGACAAAAATACAGAAATGTGAAATCCGAGGCTGTTTTGCTTAATTCTGCTGGACTATAGCCCATGGTTTCAAAATGCACTTTTTTCTCAAATTCGCAAATAACGACTTCTATGATATTGATAGTCACAAGCAACACGAACTGAACACAAATTTAACTCTGAGAACCTTTTATTGACAAAAAAACATAAATAAATATGAAATCCGATGTTTTTTTGTTTAATTCTGCTGGACTATAGCCCATGGTTTCAAAATGTACTTTTTTCTCAAATTCGCAAATAACGATTTCTACTACCCTGATAATGACACGCATCACGAACTGAACACAAATTTGAAAATTTAGCTCTGAGAACCTTTTATTGACAAAAATACAGAAATATGAAATCCGAGGCTGTTTTGCTTAATTCTGCTGGACTATAGCCCATGGTTTCAAAATGCACTTTTTTCTCAAATTCGCAAATTACGATTTCTATGATATTGATAGTCACAAGCATCACGAACTGAACACAAATTTGAAAATTTATCTCTGAGAACCTTTTATTGACAAAAATACAGAAATATGAAATCCGAGGCTGTTTTGCTTAATTCTGCTGGACTATAGCCCATGGTTTCAAAATGCACTTTTTTCTCAAATTCGCAAATTACGATTTCTATGATATTGATAGTCACAAGCATCACGAACTGAACACAAATTTGAAAATTTAGCTCTGAGAACCTTTTATTGACAAAAATACAGAAATGTGAAATCCGAGGCTGTTTTGCTTAATTCTGCTGGACTATAGCCCATGGTTTCAAAATGCACTTTTTTCTCAAATTCGCAAATTACGATTTCTATGATATTGATAGTCACAAGCATCACGAACTGAACACAAATTTGAAAATTTAGCTCTGAGAACCTTTTATTGACAAAAATACAGAAATGTGAAATCCGAGGCTGTTTTGCTTAATTCTGCTGGACTATAGCCCATGGTTTCAAAATGCACTTTTTTCTCAAATTCGCAAATTACGATTTCTATGATATTGATAGTCACAAGCATCACGAACTGAACACAAATTTGAAAATTTATCTCTGAGAACCTTTTATTGACAAAAATACAGAAATATGAAATCCGAGGCTGTTTTGCTTAATTCTGCTGGACTATAGCCCATGGTTTCAAAATGCACTTTTTTCTCAAATTCGCAAATTACGATTTCTATGATATTGATAGTCACAAGCATCACGAACTGAACACAAATTTGAAAATTTAGCTCTGAGAACCTTTTATTGACAAAAATACAGAAATGTGAAATCCGAGGCTGTTTTGCTTAATTCTGCTGGACTATAGCCCATGGTTTCAAAATGCACTTTTTTCTCAAATTCGCAAATTACGATTTCTATGATATTGATAGTCACAAGCATCACGAACTGAACACAAATTTGAAAATTTAGCTCTGAGAACCTTTTATTGACAAAAATACAGAAATGTGAAATCCGAGGCTGTTTTGCTTAATTCTGCTGGACTATAGCCCATGGTTTCAAAATGCACTTTTTTCTCAAATTCGCAAATTACGATTTCTATGATATTGATAGTCACAAGCATCACGAACTGAACACAAATTTGAAAATTTATCTCTGAGAACCTTTTATTGACAAAAATACAGAAATATGAAATCCGAGGCTGTTTTGCTTAATTCTGCTGGACTATAGCCCATGGTTTCAAAATGCACTTTTTTCTCAAATTCGCAAATTACGATTTCTATGATATTGATAGTCACAAGCATCACGAACTGAACACAAATTTGAAAATTTATCTCTGAGAACCTTTTATTGACAAAAATACAGAAATATGAAATCCGAGGCTGTTTTGCTTAATTCTGCTGGACTATAGCCCATGGTTTCAAAATGCACTTTTTTCTCAAATTCGCAAATTACGATTTCTATGATATTGATAGTCACAAGCATCACGAACTGAACACAAATTTGAAAATTTAGCTCTGAGAACCTTTTATTGACAAAAATACAGAAATGTGAAATCCGAGGCTGTTTTGCTTAATTCTGCTGGACTATAGCCCATGGTTTCAAAATGCACTTTTTTCTCAAATTCGCAAATTACGATTTCTATGATATTGATAGTCACAAGCATCACGAACTGAACACAAATTTGAAAATTTATCTCTGAGAACCTTTTATTGACAAAAATACAGAAATATGAAATCCGAGGCTGTTTTGCTTAATTCTGCTGGACTATAGCCCATGGTTTCAAAATGCACTTTTTTCTCAAATTCGCAAATAACGACTTCTATGATATTGATAGTCACAAGCAACACGAACTGAACACAAATTTAACTCTGAGAACCTTTTATTGACAAAAATACATAAATAAATATGAAATCCGATGTTTTTTTGTTTAATTCTGCTGGACTATAGCCCATGGTTTCAAAATGTACTTTTTTCTCAAATTCGCAAATAACGATTTCTACTACCCTGATAATGACACGCATCACGAACTGAACACAAATTTGAAATTTCAGCTCTGAGAACATTTTATTGACAAAAATACAGAAATATGAAATCCGAGGCTTTTTTGTTTAATTCTGCTGGACTATAGCCCATGGTTTCAAAATGCACTTTTTTCTCAAATTCGCAAATTACGATTTCTATGATATTGATAGTCACAAGCATCACGAACTGTACACAAATTTGAAAATTTAGCTCTGAGAACCTTTTATTGACAAAAATACAGAAATATGAAATCCGAGGCTGTTTTGCTTAATTCTGCTGGACTATAGCCCATGGTTTCAAAATGCACTTTTTTCTCCAATTCGCAAATTACGATTTCTATGATATTGATAGTCACAAGCATCACGAACTGAACACAAATTTGAAAATTTAGCTCTGAGAACCTTTTATTGACAAAAATACAGAAATGTGAAATCCGAGGCTGTTTTGCTTAATTCTGCTGGACTATAGCCCATGGTTTCAAAATGCACTTTTTTCTCAAATTCGCAAATTACGATTTCTATGATATTGATAGTCACAAGCATCACGAACTGAACACAAATTTGAAAATTTATCTCTGAGAACCTTTTATTGACAAAAATACAGAAATATGAAATCCGAGGCTGTTTTGCTTAATGCTGCTGGACTATAGCCCATGGTTTCAAAATGCACTTTTTTCTCAAATTCGCATATTACGATTTCTATGACCCTGATAATGACAAGCATCACGAACTGAACACAAATTTGAAAATTTAACTCTGAGAACCTTTTATTGACAAAAATACAGAAATATGAAATCCGAGACTGTTTTGCTTAATTCTGCTGGACTATAGCCCATGGTTTCAAAATGCACTTTTTTCTCAAATTCGCAAATTACGATTTCTATGATATTGATAGTCACAAGCGTCACGAACTGAACACAAATTTGAAAATTTAGCTCTGAGAACCTTTTATTGACAAAAATACAGAAATGTGAAATCCGAGGCTGTTTTGCTTAATTCTGCTGGACTATAGCCCATGGTTTCAAAATGCACTTTTTTCTCAAATTCGCAAATTACGATTTCTATGATATTGATAGTCACAAGCATCACGAACTGAACACAAATTTGAAAATTTATCTCTGAGAACCTTTTATTGACAAAAATACAGAAATATGAAATCCGAGACTGTTTTGCTTAATTCTGCTGGACTATAGCCCATGGTTTCAAAATGCACTTTTTTCTCAAATTCGCATATTACGATTTCTATGACCCTGATAATGACAAGCATCACGAACTGAACACAAATTTGAAAATTTAACTCTGAGAACCTTTTATTGACAAAAATACAGAAATATGAAATCCGAGACTGTTTTGCTTAATTCTGCTGGACTATAGCCCATGGTTTCAAAATGCACTTTTTTCTCAAATTCGCAAATTACGATTTCTATGATATTGATAGTCACAAGCATCACGAACTGAACACAAATTTGAAAATTTAGCTCTGAGAACCTTTTATTGACAAAAATACAGAAATGTGAAATCCGAGGCTGTTTTGCTTAATTCTGCTGGACTATAGCCCATGGTTTCAAAATGCACTTTTTTCTCAAATTCGCAAACTACGATTTCTATGATATTGATAGTCACAAGCATCACGAACTGAACACAAATTTGAAAATTTATCTCTGAGAACCTTTTATTGACAAAAATACAGAAATATGAAATCCGAGGCTGTTTTGCTTAATTGTGCTGGACTATAGCCCATGGTTTCAAAATGCACTTTTTTTCTCAAATTCGCATATTACGATTTCTATGACCCTGATAATGATGAGCATCACGAACTGAACACAAATTTGAAAATTTAACTCTGAGAACCTTTTATTGACAAAGTACAGAAATATGAAATCCGAGGCTGTTTTGCTTAATTCTGCTGGACTATAGCCCATGGTTTCAAAATGCACTTTTTTCTCAAATTCGCAAATTACGATTTCTATGATATTGATAGTCACAAGCAACACGAACTGAACACAAATTTAACTCTGAGAACCTTTTATTGACAAAAATACATAAATAAATATGAAATCCGATGTTTTTTTGTTTAATTCTGCTGGACTATAGCCCATGGTTTCAAAATGTACTTTTTTCTCAAATTCGCAAATAACGATTTCTACTACCCTGATAATGACACGCATCACGAACTGAACACAAATTTGAAATTTCAGCTCTGAGAACATTTTATTGACAAAAATACAGAAATATGAAATCCGAGGCTTTTTTGTTTAATTCTGCTGGACTATAGCCCATGGTTTCAAAATGCACTTTTTTCTCAAATTCGCAAATTACGATTTCTATGATATTGATAGTCACAAGCATCACGAACTGAACACAAATTTGAAAATTTAGCTCTGAGAACCTTTTATTGACAAAAATACAGAAATGTGAAATCCGAGGCTGTTTTGCTTAATTCTGCTGGACTATAGCCCATGGTTTCAAAATGCACTTTTTTCTCCAATTCGCAAATTACGATTTCTATGATATTGATAGTCACAAGCATCACGAACTGAACACAAATTTGAAAATTTAGCTCTGAGAACCTTTTATTGACAAAAATACAGAAATGTGAAATCCGAGGCTGTTTTGCTTAATTCTGCTGGACTATAGCCCATGGTTTCAAAATGCACTTTTTTCTCAAATTCGCAAATTACGATTTCTATGATATTGATAGTCACAAGCATCACGAACTGAACACAAATTTGAAAATTTATCTCTGAGAACCTTTTATTGACAAAAATACAGAAATATGAAATCCGAGGCTGTTTTGCTTAATGCTGCTGGACTATAGCCCATGGTTTCAAAATGCACTTTTTTCTCAAATTCGCATATTACGATTTCTATGATCCTGATAATGACAAGCATCACGAACTGAACACAAATTTGAAAATTTAACTCTGAGAACCTTTTATTGACAAAAATACAGAAATATGAAATCCGAGACTGTTTTGCTTAATTCTGCTGGACTATAGCCCATGGTTTCAAAATGCACTTTTTTCTCAAATTCGCAAATTACGATTTCTATGATATTGATAGTCACAAGCATCACGAACTGAACACAAATTTGAAAATTTAGCTCTGAGAACCTTTTATTGACAAAAATACAGAAATGTGAAATCCGAGGCTGTTTTGCTTAATTCTGCTGGACTATAGCCCATGGTTTCAAAATGCACTTTTTTCTCAAATTCGCAAATTACGATTTCTATGATATTGATAGTCACAAGCATCACGAACTGAACACAAATTTGAAAATTTATCTCTGAGAACCTTTTATTGACAAAAATACAGAAATATGAAATCCGAGGCTGTTTTGCTTAATGCTGCTGGACTATAGCCCATGGTTTCAAAATGCACTTTTTCCTCAAATTCGCATATTACGATTTCTATGACCCTGATAATGACAAGCATCACGAACTGAACACAAATTTGAAAATTTAACTCTGAGAACCTTTTATTGACAAAAATACAGAAATATGAAATCCGAGACTGTTTTGCTTAATTCTGCTGGACTATAGCCCATGGTTTCAAAATGCACTTTTTTCTCAAATTCGCAAATTACGATTTCTATGATATTGATAGTCACAAGCGTCACGAACTGAACACAAATTTGAAAATTTAGCTCTGAGAACCTTTTATTGACAAAAATACAGAAATGTGAAATCCGAGGCTGTTTTGCTTAATTCTGCTGGACTATAGCCCATGGTTTCAAAATGCACTTTTTTCTCAAATTCGCAAATTACGATTTCTATGATATTGATAGTCACAAGCATCACGAACTGAACACAAATTTGAAAATTTATCTCTGAGAACCTTTTATTGACAAAAATACAGAAATATGAAATCCGAGACTGTTTTGCTTAATTCTGCTGGACTATAGCCCATGGTTTCAAAATGCACTTTTTTCTCAAATTCGCATATTACGATTTCTATGACCCTGATAATGACAAGCATCACGAACTGAACACAAATTTGAAAATTTAACTCTGAGAACCTTTTATTGACAAAAATACAGAAATATGAAATCCGAGACTGTTTTGCTTAATTCTGCTGGACTATAGCCCATGGTTTCAAAATGCACTTTTTTCTCAAATTCGCAAATTACGATTTCTATGATATTGATAGTCACAAGCATCACGAACTGAACACAAATTTGAAAATTTAGCTCTGAGAACCTTTTATTGACAAAAATACAGAAATGTGAAATCCGAGGCTGTTTTGCTTAATTCTGCTGGACTATAGCCCATGGTTTCAAAATGCACTTTTTTCTCAAATTCGCAAACTACGATTTCTATGATATTGATAGTCACAAGCATCACGAACTGAACACAAATTTGAAAATTTATCTCTGAGAACCTTTTATTGACAAAAATACAGAAATATGAAATCCGAGGCTGTTTTGCTTAATTGTGCTGGACTATAGCCCATGGTTTCAAAATGCACTTTTTTTCTCAAATTCGCATATTACGATTTCTATGACCCTGATAATGATGAGCATCACGAACTGAACACAAATTTGAAAATTTAACTCTGAGAACCTTTTATTGACAAAAATACAGAAATATGAAATCCGAGGCTGTTTTGCTTAATTCTGCTGGACTATAGCCCATGGTTTCAAAATGCACTTTTTTCTCAAATTCGCAAATTACGATTTCTATGATATTGATAGTCACAAGCAACACGAACTGAACACAAATTTAACTCTGAGAACCTTTTATTGACAAAAATACATAAATAAATATGAAATCCGATGTTTTTTTGTTTAATTCTGCTGGACTATAGCCCATGGTTTCAAAATGTACTTTTTTCTCAAATTCGCAAATAACGATTTCTACTACCCTGATAATGACACGCATCACGAACTGAACACAAATTTGAAATTTCAGCTCTGAGAACATTTTATTGACAAAAATACAGAAATATGAAATCCGAGGCTTTTTTGTTTAATTCTGCTGGACTATAGCCCATGGTTTCAAAATGCACTTTTTTCTCAAATTCGCAAACTACGATTTCTATGATATTGATAGTCACAAGCATCACGAACTGAACACAAATTTGAAAATTTAGCTCTGAGAACCTTTTATTGACAAAAATACAGAAATGTGAAATCCGAGGCTGTTTTGCTTAATTCTGCTGGACTATAGCCCATGGTTTCAAAATGCACTTTTTTCTCAAATTCGCAAATTACGATTTCTATGATATTGATAGTCACAAGCATCACGAACTGAACACAAATTTGAAAATTTATCTCTGAGAACCTTTTATTGACAAAAATACAGAAATATGAAATCCGAGGCTGTTTTGCTTAATGCTGCTGGACTATAGCCCATGGTTTCAAAATGCACTTTTTTCTCAAATTCGCATATTACGATTTCTATGACCCTGATAATGACAAGCATCACGAACTGAACACAAATTTGAAAATTTAACTCTGAGAACCTTTTATTGACAAAAATACAGAAATATGAAATCCGAGACTGTTTTGCTTCATTCTGCTGGACTATAGCCCATGGTTTCAAAATGCACTTTTTTCTCAAATTCGCAAATTACGATTTCTATGATATTGATAGTCACAAGCATCACGAACTGAACACAAATTTGAAAATTTAGCTCTGAGAACCTTTTATTGACAAAAATACAGAAATGTGAAATCCGAGGCTGTTTTGCTTAATTCTGCTGGACTATAGCCCATGGTTTCAAAATGCACTTTTTTCTCAAATTCGCAAATTACGATTTCTATGATATTGATAGT
Source organism: Orthonevra nobilis (assembly GCA_963555765.1). Lineage (NCBI taxonomy): Eukaryota > Metazoa > Arthropoda > Insecta > Diptera > Syrphidae > Orthonevra > Orthonevra nobilis. The sequence continues at coordinate 64,463,587 of OY743225.1, forward strand.
CACAAGCATCACGAACTGAACACAAATTTGAAAATTTATCTCTGAGAACCTTTTATTGACAAAAATACAGAAATATGAAATCCGAGGCTGTTTTGCTTAATGCTGCTGGACTATAGCCCATGGTTTCAAAATGCACTTTTTTCTCAAATTCGCAAACTACGATTTCTATGATATTGATAGTCACAAGCATCACGAACTGAACACAAATTTGAAAATTTATCTCTGAGAACCTTTTATTGACAAAAATACAGAAATATGAAATCCGAGGCTGTTTTGCTTAATTGTGCTGGACTATAGCCCATGGTTTCAAAATGCACTTTTTTTCTCAAATTCGCATATTACGATTTCTATGACCCTGATAATGATGAGCATCACGAACTCAACACAAATTTGAAAATTTAACTCTGAGAACCTTTTATTGACAAAAATACAGAAATATGAAATCCGAGGCTGTTTTGCTTAATTCTGCTGGACTATAGCCCATGGTTTCAAAATGCACTTTTTTCTCAAATTCGCAAATTACGATTTCTATGATATTGATAGTCACAAGCATCACGAACTGAACACAAATTTGAAAATTTATCTCTGAGAACCTTTTATTGACAAAAATACAGAAATATGAAATCCGAGGCTGTTTTGCTTAATTCTGCTGGAATATAGCCCATGGTTTCAAAATGCACTTTTTTCTCAAATTTGCAAATTACGATTTCTATGACCCTGATAATGATAAGCATCACGAACTGAACACAAATTTGAAAATTTAACTCTGAGAACCTTTTATTGACAAAAATACAGAAATATGAAATCCGAGGCTGTTTTGCTTAATTGTGCTGGACTATAGCCCATGGTTTCAAAATGCACTTTTTTTCTCAAATTCGCATATTACGATTTCTATGACCCTGATAATGATGAGCATCACGAACTGAACACAAATTTGAAAATTTAACTCTGAGAACCTTTTATTGACAAAAATACAGATATATGAAATCCGAGGCTGTTTTGCTTAATTCTGCTGGACTATAGCCCATGGTTTCAAAATGCACTTTTTTCTCAAATTCGCATATTACGATTTCTATGATATTGACAAATTTGAAAATTTAACTCTGAGAACCTTTTATTGACAAAAATACAGAAATATGAAATCCGAGGCTGTTTTGCTTAATTCTGCTGGACTATAGCCCATGGTTTCAAAATGCACTTTTTTCTCAAATTCGCAAATTACGATTTCTATGATATTGATAGTCACAAGCATCACGAACTGAACACAAATTTGAAAATTTATCTCTGAGAACCTTTTATTGACAAAAATACAGAAATATGAAATCCGAGGCTGTTTTGCTTAATT